>JAOEGS010022745.1:33464-48582 GCA_025447755.1 Corythornis vintsioides
GTGTCTTTATTTCACCTAGGTGTGCTTCCATGGAGTGGCTATGATCAGAGCTGGCCATTTCCATCACTGGTGCACAGCACAATCCAGGGGCAGAGTACAGGCAGGAATAGGTAGTGAGGAAAAAATGTGTGGCTCATATCTGCACAAACTGAGGGCAGAGGCCATACTCTAAATGACCCCAGGCTGAGGTGTTCAGTAAGGCTTAGGAAGTCAGGTGTCTGTTTTCCCTGGGACTGTGTGTCAGTCCTTCAGGCTTCTCTAGAAAGCCCAGTTTAAATTAAACAGCAAAAGCCTGGGCATTCATCTTCACAGGTTTGGTGTTCCAGTTTATTTTGACTATTTCTATGCTGCCAGCATAGAAAGTGATTCCATAGATTTAGGTCTGGATTTCAGCAGGGATCCCAGTTTGTATTCTCAGTGCCAGCAGGTCTCGATTACTGCTCTTGTTTGGGTTTGGGGTGTTTTGGTTCTGACTGAAGAAACAGAGTTGCCTGGTTTGGATATACTGGGATGTTACAATGAAAATAATTGGAAATATTTATAAAAATCACTACTAAGACCACTTGAATCAATGGAAATACCAAGGTCTGTTCCAGAGGCTCAAACATGCTAGTTTAATAAGCAGGCAATCACATTTTTGACACTACAAAAATGCCTTTTACTGCTTCACTTTCAGACTTCAGAATTCTTTGTTACAGCACCAAACTACACGCCAGGCCACTGCTGGAAAATAATCATCCTGGATTTCACATGCTGATCCAAATGAAATACTAAGAAGTCTCCACACCAGACAAAACTATAGAGAGTTGCTCTGTAACCAGCCCACTCTGGCAGCCTCTCTTGGCTGCTCTAACTGGCAAAATCAAGCCCTGCTGCTGGACGTGACCAGTGTGTGTCAGGGAAGGGGCTACCTCTGGACACTGGGAAAGGATCCTATGGCAAACCAAGCACTACTGTATAATCCACTGTAAGTTATTTAAAGGGGAGAGAAAACTGGGAACTGAAGGTTGGATGCATTCAGACAGATACGGGTCACATGTGAAGAAAACTAAGTGTAAGAAAAGCAAGCCAGAACCTGGATGAGTACAGATGTGGGTAGGTGTGCTGTGCCATGGGGACACTGAGAGGAATGTTACCAACAAACAGGAAGGTTGCAGTGACAGCCCAGCAGATGAAGTGATTCAGTACCACAAGGAAAGAAGGAAGAGAAAGAAAAAAACCACAGAAAAAGAAAAATACCACATCCATGGGTATGTAAGCAAAGGCCTTTCCATGAGATGAAGGGTTGCAGAGCATTGAACAGATTGGAAAAAGAGAATGACTGGATGAATCATGGATTTGAAATTTAAAATTCTACTACTCCTGACAGCATAGTTCTACTTTGAAAAATGGCTATGCAAATGACATCTTTCTGCCTCAACAGATCTACAAACAGTGTTTGTTCTGTGTGAGATCTGACTTGAAGATGAACCCCCCCACACACAAGTTTTTCTTGTCCTTTTTGAAAAAGCAGAATTTATTGTTTGTAACAAAACTTGCTGGTACACATGCCAGGAAGAAGACAACAAAAGCCAGACTTTCATTTTGATATTATATTGGCCTCATGGTGCTACTAAGATTAAACTATATTTTGCTTTTAAGGAGTCCTGTCAGACACAGTTCATGGTGAGATGCAGGCTTTGCTGCCTTTCTGCTGCCCCTTTGGATCCTCCATAAAAACACCAATTCACAGCTTCAGTCCTGAGCTTCTGACCATCCCTGTGCTCAGTCCTTCTGTGCTCTCTGGCTCTGCTGCCCAGAGAATGAAGGAAACAATTCACAGACAGGCAGCAGAAGGTTCAGTCTTGTTACTGACATCTGTGCAAGCCATTACCCAGTGTACCAACCAACTAAAAAGCACTGCCAGTGTTACACAGATGGTCCTCAGATTAAACTTGCAGTTAAAGAGCAATGTTTGATACCTAAAATCGAAAAACATGCTTGTCAAGATGCCCTTTAACAACTCCATGATCAAGAAAAAAGGGGCAATGTGGCTGGTAAAGCTAAAATCAGGATTCTCAGCAGACATAGTGTGAGTGTGAGCCACAGATGTAGTGTCAGCACTGTCCCTGCACAGTCACATCCCTGTCTGAGAGGCTATCTCCCTCCAGCACACAGACAGAGATGAGTGCACCCTGTATTCAGAGGTGGGACAATAATGGGTGAATGCTGCAGGGGTGCACATATGGCTGCCCAGAGCTTGTCTCTGCATCTGAACTGACAGGCCTGTCTTTAATGAGACTTGGCTGACACAGCAAAGGAGTTTCTGCCAGGAAAACAAACCTGTCATCCTTGTATCACCTTCCAAGACAATCCCTGTCTCTCCTCCTGCTGGCCCACGTGTGGCGGAGATGGAGAGATGGGAGATGGGAGTGAATTACCTGCAGAACTCATCTATCAAGACCCATTTTGGTAGCTTCACCCGTGGGGTTTTAGCTGCCTGTGTCCCTGCAGTCAACAGTCACCTTCAGTGGAACGTGGAGCAGTGTTGGAAGCACTGTCTGGCAGAGCAGTTTGATGGTGAACACGTAGCACTGCAAGAAGATGCCCTTGAGAGGATGAAAATTGCCTACCAAGCTAAGCAATATGGAAAGTGGTTCTGAAATAGCCTAGGAAACCTCATTTCTTAAATCCCTCATGGGGTATTTTGGGGTTTATTTTTGCCAAAATGAATTATTTGTCCTTGCATCCCCCGAAATACCATTCCTATCACCATGTTTCTCAGGCAATCAAGCAGCTGAGTGTTTTGGAGTCCAGGATAAACCACCAAGAGAGAACCTGTAACAGCACATGAGTGAGAGGAGGCTTTTGGACACGGTGAATAGGTCAAGATGCTCTAGGTGGAAACACTCAGCAATTCCTGCTCAGGCTCAAAAGAAGTCCCCTCACTTTGTGCATATCCCACCCTTTCAGCTTTGAGAATTCATCACAATTGTTCTGACTTCATTCAGCAGCTGTTTGTTCTGCTGACATCATAAAGAGCTTTTTATATCTTTATTGATGTAACTTATATTTTAATGATGTAGCCAAGAGTTTTGATCACTTGGCAGAACTTGCTCCAATTATGATTGAATACCAACCACATTCCTAAGAGTATTTTTGTCTTTTTATCATCATTGTTGTGTTATTTGATAATTAATATTTCCCCACGACTGTGCTGTCTTAGGCTTTATTGTCAGCATTAGCACAGAACACCATTTTTTTCCAATTCATACCCTTCCCCTATACTATGAATATTTGCAGTTATTTCAGCTGATCTGATTTAGGGTTTTACCATTTAAAAAACCACAATATTCACTGATGTCAATAAGGCTGATAGGAGTTCAGAGTAATCTCATTTAATGGTCTGCAAATAGACTTGTCTGGACTCTGACAAGCATTTTCCCAAGTGTTTAAGTGTTTCTTGGGTTTCTAGCATAGAACTGAGCACTAACTAAACGGAAGGTGATGTAAATTAAGACTCAATTAAATGCATTAATAGGTGATACTGGGCATGACAACAGAATGGTAGTTCAAGAAGAATAAAAAGGTGCTTGAAGAGTTGATCTCTAAGGACATATCTAAAAGTTTAAATAAAATATAAATCAAGAGGGAAAAAAAAAAAGAAATAAGTAAATCTCAACCATGAAAAACATTCAGAATCCAAAATTTGCCTCAGAAAATATTTGAATTGCTTCATAGACTAGTTCTGGATCTTTACACTAGTTAAATGAAATGAAAACAATTTTTTTTTTTTTTTTTTTTTCTGTTTTGGACTCTTTTACTACTCTGGGTAATGTTCTCAACCTCAGAATTAGTTTTTTTTTTTAGGATTCATCTTCCATTATTTTTTCAGCAACTTATTGCTCCAGTTCCTCCTGTTTGGACATTTAAACTCCATTGCATTGCTTCTGCTGCTTGGTTGGGTAAAGTGATGTAAAGGAGCCAGCACTCCCTAAGTAAATAATGAATCCTAGGATTTATACAGGACGTGTTCTTAACCACACATGAAAGATTACATTTGCAGTAAAGAAATCTGCATGAATGTTCATGAAAAAGAAAGAAAGAAAAAAATGAACGTGGACAAGTTGAAAAGAAAAAAAATCTGAAAAAAAAAACCCCTTGCAAATGGGTTTTCCACTGTGCCTGTTGGTGCAGAACTGTGAATGCCTCATTAAGCAAAAGGGTAAAGGTGCATTAAAAGGCAGGGTTTAGGAGGTTGGTAAAAAGGCAGGGTTTATATGGTTTATAAAAAGGTAGAGTTTATGAGGTTTGTAAAAGGCTAAGGTTTACAGCACCATATTCCCATGGGGAGCTCCAAGAGATGCATCTTTTGCAAGGAGTGGAGAAGGCAATGCAGACAGCAGGCTATTTATCACTGGTTTGATCTGCACCCTCTGAAATTCTATATACAGACAGGGGTTTCCATGAACAAGCTGAAGATTAAAGAGTGAAATACCCAGATGACTTGCCCTGATGGTATCTGTGCTGTAAGGTGCTGGAGAAGTGAAGCCCCAGCGTGCAGGGTCAGTGTCCCCGGGGAAGGGCTGAGCAGTGGGGATTTGTCAGCAGCACCAGGGCACTGACATGGCACTGGGCACAGCACCTACAGCTGAGCATTCCACAGTCTGCACAGAACTACAGCTCAGAGTCAAAACAAGAGAATGCCACAAGTGCTCTCAAATGCCTGGGGAGATTTCCTCATGTTTCACAGGAAAAATATAACAAAATAATCATCATTCAATTAAGGCCAAAGTCAGCTTTGGTTAATTCACTCCAGTAGTTTTTGTTAGATAGACTGAAATTCTAATCTATTTTTTCTCCAGTAAAGAAAATGTAATTTAAATGTTTTCTCTCTGTACAATCCTTATTCTTATCCTGCCTTGGTTAGGACTCTTCCTGTTATTAATAGCACCCAAGTGAAAATATGGGAGTTCTGTGGCTTGCTGCCTTAATAATGAATAAAGGTGATGCATTGTGTGAAATGCCTCAATAATTTACAAGGCAATATCAAGCAAAGACTAACTGTAGTGGTCTGCAGAAAATATATTGCCTTAAAAAGTATTTATATGTGGCACAGATATTAAAATGCTCACTTTAAGCATTGAGTGTCTAGTCTATTCGAAATCCTAAAGTTTTAACACCAAGCATGGCTGTTTTCCTACTTAAGTTGTAAATTATTTCCTATTCTTGTCTTTTTTATTTTTTCTATATATTCAGAGATACACACTCCTCTAACAGTGTAGCCTGTGCTCTGCTGCTAACTCTACCCAATGAATGGTATTAAGGATGGCAGTTTCACCTATTTGTCTCCAGATCTTTCTCTTTTTCTTTATGCTTGGATTTATTCTATGCAGATATTTAAGCAGAGTTCATAAATAAGAACTCCAGTATAAGTTCAGAATAGCAATGTTACTGCAACACTGGTCACCATAAAGATGTCATGGTTTACATGAGACAGAGGAACAGCAGGATGGCACCATCCCCACCAACATTAATATCCTAATGCATCCAAAAATGTATGAATGTTACAATAGTTTGGAAATCAAATCAAACTGGATTTGCACAACTCTTCAGATGGAAGGAATCATCTGATAGAATTTCATATTTTTGAGCTTTAATACTGAATTTAATCCTCCATTTAACATGTGGAAGATTTAGAGCATAACTCTAAAATACATTTTAAAATATGTTAAATCTGCTTCACTTTCCCCTTCATTCACCAAAGCAATAATTGCAACTTTTGATGCCAGGCTTGGTTTAATAGTTCATTTAGGTAAGGGAATTTTTGGTCAGCAACTCAGAAGAATATAATTTTAAACTTTGCAAAAAAAAAAAAAAAGATATTTTAAAAGCACATTAATGTTAAAAAGATGCTCCATGAATCCATTCTCACTAGGATCTGGTACAAATGAATTCACACAGTTCCCCAGGCCTGTCAGCTATTATTAAAGTGATATTTTCTAGCTATTTGTTATGGGGAGGTGTCAGAGTCCAACACTCTCTACGTTCCTCTAGTTATTCCACACATGGAGGGTGTTATTTTTAATACCAAATTTCCTTGTCTAAAAAGAACAGATATTACATGGGATTTCTGATTAAAGATCATAATACAATGATAATTCAATGCAGAACCTCCTGCTTGAAGATGCACAGAGCAGAGGAATGGCCATTCTGATACCCCTCCCTGCCCCCAGCTGCTGCACAAGCCCAGGAGACAGCCAAGTGGCTACTCACCCTGCACTCTGATGCATTTTTAACTGTTAGGTACTAACCAGAGCATGCTGTCAGACCTCACTGAGCCATCTAAGCTGCCTGAAGAATTGCAAATGAAGCAGCTTGGTGAGAAATGCCAAAAGTCCATGATTGAAATAGGGCTGAATAACTAGTGGCCTGTGGGTGACCTTCTAAGTGAGTGCTGTGCACCCCTGGAAGCTGACAGTGTCAATCACTCTGCTAATTGCAGCTTTGGTCAGGATTTTATCCAGCAATAAAGCCCTTCTGCACTACAGCACTGGCATGGAACATGAGACCATGTTCCATTCTGTGTGGCCATTTGCAGAGCAGAAGGCAGGACCTGCAGGTTTCAGTCCAGCCCATGGTTTGTCAGAGGGCACTGTGCAGGGTTGAGGGTTAGCAGTTCTGCCCTGCTCTTTCACAAGCTCCTATCTTACCTCAGAGCTGCTCATGCAGGCACACCAGTCAGGAACACAGCTACCAAAGAAAGACAACCTGGATCCCCAGCTCGAGCAGCACTGCATGCTCAGATCCTTCTTTCAGATGCTTCAGTCTCTGCTGCAAAGACAGGATTTGTCAGAAGTCTTCCTTCCCACTACCTTTCCAAAGTAGAGATGGCAGCCTGATTTCCAGATCTGGTATGGATAGATCTGCATCACAGATCATCTGTGATGTGAAACTGGTTTTAATCAGATTCTACTGAGTTACGCTGCTCTAGATCCAGCTCATTGTTTTCCTTTTCCCATTTATTTTTCTGAACCAGATAACATCACACCACAAATTTAACAGCAGAGCTGTAACAACAGTAGTGATATAGTGCTAGAGGACAGTGATTTTGTTTTCTTGGCACATAACACAAACTCTCTTAGCAGAGTCACTTTTTCAGGCAAGTATCTGTCATCCAATTATTTAAATAGATTTATTATTATTAAATGATGCTCCAGTAATTTTCTAAGGCAAAATAATAAGGGAGAGAGAGAAAGAGATCCACAGATAGTGAGAGACCAGATGACTTTTTCAAATACTTCTGCAAAGTCTCCTTCCATATTTCCCATGGTTTCTTTTCACTGCATATCTGTGTTTAACTCATGAAGAGCAAGGTGAGATATCCAGACTGATAGATCATAGCTTTAGGATATTCCTTTCAGAGAACAAGTGGCAGGCTCTCCACACAGGGAATGAAATGTAAACTGAGTTAACGTGGCAGAAATGTATCCTGGAGGCTCTGAGTTGTCACAGTAGATGTACAGATTCACTAATATCCTCCTATTAGCTCCTTTATCCCTGCTGTGCTGTTACATAACCACACTCAGATTCAGCCAGCTCTGTCATTAGACTATCCTGTGCTTACAGCAGCAGCAAAGGATCCTGCCTTTGGTTTAAGACTTGGCAGTTCCTCTCCAGAACAATTCATGAAAAAATATTTATAGAAAAGATGGCCTTCTGATTCTGGAAAATAAAGTTTCTAGAGTAATTATAAACCTTTAGGCAGCAACAGTCTGACAAGATTTTCCCCGTGTTCTTGATCATTTTGGCTTTTATTAATGAAAAATTTTAACTGATATAGAAGCATCAGCTCATAGGAATAATTGTAGAGCTGATAAAGATATTAATTTAACTCCAATTTGAAACTCTACTAAGCTTATTGCCTGTGTGCCTGCAAAATACCCAGCAGAGCTATTAAGCAATATCGTAATTGATCAGTCTTGAAGGAAATCGGATTGTTTAAAGAAAAATACATTAGGAAAAAAAATGCAGAACCAGGAAATAAAATTTTATCTTTTTCTGTATGTAGCTAATTATTAAAGCTTTAATAATAATTACATGTTTTTTAGCAATTTTTCCCACTGGTACTTTTAGAAGCTTCTGGTGTCATGGTTCTTTCTGATAGTGACACAGAAGCTGTGAGGAGAAATCCCACTGGGACGTGAAATCACTGGGGGTGTGCTGGTGCTCAGGGAAGCAGCAGCTGGAACAGCTCTAGGACACACAACCCCACCCAGTTCTACAGTCTTTTGAAGCCATCTGGTAACACAGTGGTGTTTTTCTTCCCAGGCTTTCTGAAGACTAGGCAGGATGCTCAGGAACGAGCATCAGTCGAAGTTGGTGGCATTTTTTCCCAGTCATAAGTCAAATATTTTCTACTTATTGAAATGCAGGGGTCAGAACTACTGAGAAAGCTTCAGAGCCCCACAGAGCTCATGGGCCAGGACTGGCAGCCCCACACAGAACTGCAGTTAGGGCACCTTTTCCAAATGAATTCCTGAAACTCCTGACGGGGAATTAGCATTCTGCAATTGGAGTAATGCATTGGTCCCAAGGTAGCTCAACATAGAGCCACAGCAGCTTTCCAGGAGAGGAAGGAAACACCTGCTGTAGAGAATAATTACAAATCTCACTCATACTGCTGCTCCTCTCCTCACTATTTTATGTGCTATCATTATTCTGTGGGTTTTAAAAGGGGAAAGTAAAAACATTTGTCATTGCACAGTGAAAAACTGTGTATCATAAAATGCTATGTTTTTATGTAAGTCTATTGAGTATTAAGCAATATTCTCTTTCAAGGTACATTTGACTCATTTTGTGTTTTGAACTGATAGACTTGTTCATAAAACTGGTATTTACCTTAGTCTTCAGTGGTTGCTTTCAATCAAGAAAGAAAATAGAAATAAAGTAACTTAGTACATGTTGGAAATGAGTATTTAATATGAATAATGTGCTTATGTATTAAAAGAACAAAAAAGTAGTTTACCATAATGGGTGGGTAGGATAAACCCCTAGCAAATCTAACATAGTTTATGCAGATTTTATTGGCTACAAAATCAAATAAAAATAATTTCACATTAATTAGACAAGTAACATGTTTATGATTGCACTGGGCTGTGGAATAATCTGTTGCACTGTACATTATCACCAGCTACAAAACACTGTCACCCTCTTCCAAACCTTATCACCACGTTGCTAAATACTTCCATTTCTCTGCTACAGAAGAGCTGCTCGGTTTTATTTGTTCTATTTTCTGGGTAATAATCCACCTTCAATCTTCACACTCCTGGCAATCCAAGGCTCCTGCCTTCTGCACACACCTCTGTGAGACCTGCCAGCCTCACACAAATGCACATTAAACAGTGCCCTGTGGGTCTAACATGCCCCCTGTGTGGGTGCCCAGCTGCTGACACACTTCTGGAAGGTGATCACAGGCTGCTCCTTTCTTTAAAGCTAGTCCTTTTTAATAGAAAGAAAATGTCTCAATGATGATTTTTCAGTTAGCTGAGTTGTTTTGCCTTCTGAGAATTTCCCAGCTAAGATCAGAAATGCTGCAGACACTACAGTCTGCTGTGCATCACCAGTGCACATCAATCCACCCAGCAACACGCAGCAGAACTGCACTGGTGCTCTTACCAGTTGAAGAGCTCCTACAAATACAAAGCTCTGCCTCTCATGTCCCCTGTCATCAGTTACTGGAGCTCCTACAAATAGAGCTCTGCCTCTCTTTCATGTCCCCTGTCCATCACTTACTGCTGGGTGAATGTCATTATTGGATCTTTGGCCAGCTCAGTACCAAACACAGTTCTATAGAAGCCTCATCTCCTCAGGGGTGAACTTGCACACAGGTCTCCCCCTCTCCTCTCCCTCAACTTTCCTCCAGCTAGATATTCTGCTACATCTTGCAGGAGCTAAATTTATCTCTGACTTGTATCTATCTATCCCATTTAGCTAAAGCTGGCTGGAAGCTTCAAAAGTTATTGAAAGAATGACAGGCAGATATACACAGAGTGTAAATGATTATGTAGGAAGTCAAGTTAAAAGTTAAATTATCTCAGCACCTACATTTGATTATAAACCATGCAGAGTGAAATTAAATGGTAAAATATAGAAAAATACTTGAGATTCAATTGAAGTGATATGCTGTGTTGGTATTTTAAAATCTGATTCTTAACAGAAGTCAGTGATTCATTTTCAATTTCTTGTAAGAAAATGAGAGGTTTCACCATGTGATATTTCTGAACTGGCAGACCAACTTGTACTGCAACTCCATTTGGTGCCATTAAAGAATCAACTGTCTTGAAGATGTTAACTTCTGAAATTACCTTCTGTCAGTGAGTACTTACTATTTATACTGGTTGGAAAGGAGGTTAAGTTTTGTTGCCACTAAGAAACGTTGAGCTGCAGCTTGTTCTTTTTCTTTTATTGTGGTTGGCACCTCAGATCTACCAGGCAGCTTTGACCTTCCTTTTTGTATTTTTTTCACTTTAAATACCTTGTTAGCAGGAATGGTGACAGGGAAAGGCTGTGGCTTGTCTTTTAAGCCCCTCCTCTTGGTAGAGTTCTAACAGGGAACAAGAAATTAACTAGAGAGCAAATATATTTTTTTAAGCCATTAAAAAACTGCCTTCTGCTTCCAGGAAAAAGAATCTACTAACAAATGTAATCTGCATGCTATTCCCCTGACAAACAGGCTTGATGGAACTGTTACAAGAAAAGTGTCTTCCCTCTGATGTATCTACTGCTTCAAAACACAGCTTGGGCCATATATCACCAACAGTAACTGACATTTAGCTGAAAATCCTAAACTTCTGTGAGTTTAGCTCAGGTCTGCAGCCCTTTTCACACAGAGATGACACAAGTCAGTCCTGGTGTTTGCTGTGAATTAGAACTCAACCTTGTTTTGCTCCAGATTCCTACAGCAGATGTGCCAAGCTGCTACAGTCAGAGCAGATGCAGCAGGGTACCAGCAGAGCTATATGCAGAGACTGGGAGTGTAGGTTATAACCCAGCAGAAAGGGTTTGTCTCAGGGGCAGAATCTATATTGACCTGAGAAATTACCGATTTTTTCATCTTTAATGTTAAAATGGTGGCAAAATGTCTGTCTTTCTAAGAGGATGAAAAATGTCCAGAACAGCAGATGAGACAGGATCCTGACCTCCTGCACTTGCTGCCATATCTACCCCAGTTAATTGCACCTTTTAAGGTACATAATCATAGTTCAGTTGGGAAAGTCTTGGTGGTGGAGTTACAGAAGGACACGGGGTGAACTCTAACAGCTGGAGACGTGTAGACAGAACAGTAGTGATGCAAAGCCCACACTGGTAGCAGTGGGATGAGTTCCAGGCCAGTCATCTGGAAATATTATCTCATGGTTTGTAAATATATCTTGAAATTAGTCTTGCTGTTGCCACTTGATCTGACTAAAATAATTCAGGCAGTTCATTGTTGGGAATATTTACCTAGAGCTGTCTGAAGAGTGCACGTGGCAAGATGTGCTCTTTAATTACTTTGCCACAAATACTTGTTCCAGTGAAAGGCCCATTGGTAGCTTGTAAAAATGTGTTGTTGCTATTCAGCCTCCCATGCTTTCATGTGAAAACTGAGTAAATGCCAGCAGGAGAGTCAGGCAAATTGAAATCAAGCTCCATATCAAATGAATTCAACTCTTGATTGATTTTGAAGATTAAATGGTAAACTCCCAGACCTCACTACAGAAACCTGTAATAAACCCATGTGTTAGAAAGTAAACCACCATAAAATATTTTGAAGTCTGAAACATTAATTTTTGGAGGAAATAGTGTTTGCTATTAAAGCACCCCTTCATTTCCCCCTGCTTTCCAAAGGAAGCACAACAGTTGGAGCAGTGCTGGAGACTGTTTCCCACCAACATGGTGATATTCTAAGAGGATTACTGTTCTTATCACTGCTGACCTCACAAGAGTGCCAGGGTAGCTCAGCTCCAGGGGCTTCATTAGGCAGTTTTACCTGGCAGAAACTGTGCCAGGTCAATGCTATGGGCTTGTACATAATATGGTGGATCAGACTTTTTATGAATGGAAAAAGGAAAACTCCTGCCACAGACAGGCAGAGGTTGCTTGGCCTTGGCTGGCCAGTGTCTAGCTGGACAATCTCTAAACTCAGACTATTAAAGAAAATCCTGATGATTTTCTCACACTTAGCTGTCCTGGTAATTAAGTGTGGGTATCTGTTTGTCCACGTTTCCCTCTGCTGGGCAGTGCCCTGGTTATTACTGCAAACCAAGAAGGCTCAACACTACATCAGGCTAAAAATGATTTATGAACAGATGTAAAAGCTAGTGGCATTGCCAAGAAAAAAGCAGCAAATGTCAACTGAGCTTTGCAATGTTCCTTGCTCTTTTAGCTAAGGTTCTGGTAGAGTAGCTTAATATACTCCAGTATGTACTACATCCTTGTAAGCAGTGATTGCTAATTCCAGAGGCTCCATGTACTGAGGCTGAACCAAATGAACAGTAAGCATGTTTATCAACACTGCTGAGTGCTGCCTGGTACTGAGGAAACACGACCCAGGGAAGGCTTGGAAGGGAGATGGGAATTTGGCTGCTGGTGATCATTGCCAGTCGTGGAGCAATGATTTAGATAGCAGATTCTAGGATGAGAATAAGGAGTTTAGTAAAGTGCTGCATTTGCATAATAGTAATACATGTCACTTTACATTTCCTCCTGGCATTTTCATGTACTTCCAAAATGAATCCTAATTATAAATGTTATACAAGTCCCACATAACGTGAATTGACTTGTATGCACACTTGTATTATCCTCACTTTTAAACGTGCTGACAATGAACATCAGTAGCTAAGTTATTATGTTAACTGCAGGAGTATACTACACACCATCTTTTGTTATTAAATGTACAGAGAAATCTAAAAATTCACCCCTAATCAAGGGTAAACACACAAAATACTGAAATAAAATCAGCTGAGATGTTCTTTTTTGGGTTTTTTTGTTTTGTTTTTTTTTCCTTAGGGATCTTTCCTCAGAGCAACAGGACCCACGAAATGTAAATAAATTTATTGTGCTCTCTGTTCAGCAGCCTGCAATGCCCACAGACTGGTGGTACCTACACCTCCTGCCACTACAGCCCAGGCACATGTGTGCTTACACTCTGGAATAGGTTGTGAGACACAAATAGTTTCATTCCCCTCCTGTTATGAAATGAGCCAGTGCTCCTGACATTAGTAATAATTAGTAATGTTATGTTCAGTTTACTATCAAGATTTTTATTTTCCTCTACATACACATTTGGGTCAAATATTCAAATTGCCAGAAGGTTTCTCTGAGTGCTCATTGTTCAACAATCACCCCTGTGACCTGTAAAAAGATTTCTCCGAGTTGAGCACTCGACAGTCAAAACCTACCTTAGACTATAAATGCCTTTTATGTTTTCCATTTTAAAAAGACAGGGTAGAAGTCTGTGCAGAGTTCTATTCTTGCACACTACAGAGCTTATTTACATCCCATCTTCTCAGTTTTGGGGATTTTACTGTGAATCAGTCCACTAGAATGAATTCATGTCAATTTGGCTTCAGGTCTACAGTTGCTCTGAGGACTAAAAAGATACAGTCCTTTAAAAAAAAGTTAATTGTTTTTTAAAAGCACAGATTTTCAACTGAACTCTATTATGACACAGTAGTAAAATTTCATTTTCAAAAATGGAATAATTTGGGTATATGTGATGGTGTTCAGTAGCTGAAATCAGAAAGCATTCTAATTATTTCTCCCCTCTATGAAATTGCTACTGTTGTCAAAAGATAAAAGCTAGTTAAAACACAGACAGCAGTGCTTTCAGATGAAACTACGTACTCTAAGGATTAAATATGGTATTTAAATTACTTAATATAAAAATATTTTAAAAGCCAAAATAACTCAATGATTTTTGATAGTGTGAATGGAAAAAAGGCTTTTCAAAGAAGGCAGAACAGAAACTCACTTTCTCACATCAATCTGTAGGCAACTACACTCCATTTTTCAGGTGTCAATGACAAATGTGAATCACATTAAATGTCTTTAAGCAGTAATGCTGTTGTCCTCAGTAAGACACTGAGGCACTATTGCCACCTGGAAGGCAGTCAATGGAATTAAAATGTTTACATCTTCTGTAAAGACTGAAAAAAAAGCCCTGGCAGAGTGATAAAAGTACTATGAAGTGAGTGAATGTGAAATCATGGACACCGTCCATGAGAAAACAGTGGATTCCACCCTGCAGAATTACCTAAACTGTTGGATAGAAAACATAATTTGGCCTAATCAGGATTTATGCTTATTTTTAGAGTTTGCTTGTCCATTCTTTTTGCATTTCACCAGAATGCCTTATCTATATCCTGACCTGAACTCCTGACATTCACCATTCATCTTAATAAGCTTTTAACCTGTCCAGTGAAGACTGCACTATGTGAAGATTTCTTAGTGGAGAAATCACTTTTCCCAACTCTTCCACTTTCTGAGGACAGGGAAAAAGGAAAATCACATCTATGTGCATGCAGTTAACAGACAAAAAAAGTTGCATGGAGTCTAGTGGCATTTGTCAAACAAGAAGAAATGCTTTCTACAGCCTATAGCCTTGAAATTTCCTTGATTAATCGACTGCCACAGTGTCTTGGGCAACAGCCTCAGAAAAAAACACATTAGCACATGGTTAGTATTACACTCACATAGCCACCTGCCTAATCCAATTACTCGAATTTAAAAGAAAAATAATTTCTGTTTTCTAGGGAATACCATGTAGAAATTGTGCCTACATTGTGTCTTCTAATAATTTGCACAAAAGGTTTGGACAACCTAGTGGAATAAATCCTAGGGGACTATAAACGGGGCTTTTCTATTCTCATGGATCCTTAAAAAAACATTTTGTTAGGAAACTGGGTTTGTAAATGTCTGAACTTGAGGTCAGCCTTTGAGACCTCTGCCTTTCAAGACAAATCTAGCTATGGCTGAGGCTCTAGTCTGATAAACTTTTAAAGCCTTTCCAAGATATGGAGGAATCCAGCTCCTGAACACAGCTCCTGGCTGCTGCAGGGCCCAGGCTGGGCCTCTCCCTGTGCCAACTGCACAGCAC
>JAOEGS010022746.1:6221-20375 GCA_025447755.1 Corythornis vintsioides
AGGTCTCTCTGGATGGCAGCACAGCCTGCTGCTGTGTCAGCCACCCCTCCCAGTTTGGTGTCATCAGCAAACTTGCTTCCTAGGCCATGGAATTCTGCATATTCAGCTGGGCCATTTAAAACACTTCCAGTCACTGATTTTCATCATAACAACTGAAGCCAATTTTTCTCTGTTCTTCTGTGATTAAACTTTTTCGAAAAGTTATACTGGGGTTTTTTTCTGATCACTTAAGAATTGAAGTTAGCTGGGAAAAATGTGATTGTAGAACATTTTTTTTAAAGTTAAAGCAGCAAATTGGTAAGAGATAAAGTTTTCAGATATTACACTTTTTTCAGTCAGTGGCAGACGAAACAGCCATAAATCCAGATGGATTTTTGGAGGACATTTAAAAGATTCATTAAATAACTGAGCTCTTCCTCATGCAAGTTCAGAATGTAGCTCCCAGATAAATTACATCTTATTATTATGGGGTTGTTACTGGTATTTAACTAGAAGGTACTGTATTGAATTGATGTTACAGAAAATAGGTGTGTTTTCATTTCATATTAGTATACTCAACACAGTCTGAAAGAAGCTTCTGAACATGTGACATGAAAGCAAAAAGAGCCTGTTGAGTTCATAAAGTTTATCTTCATATAGTTATTTTTTATTCTTATTTTTTAAAGCTGTTTGTAGTCAATAAAAATGTCTTGAATAAGAGAACTTGAGCAAAATTATGTAGGGTTCTTATTTTCACTTCTCAGAATAAACACTGTGCAATTGTAAAACTTTATTCATGCTTTTCCTTCAGATTATTTAAATCAAGGCTTATTATTAAGCACAGGGAAGTAATAATATCATTAGAAAAGAAAACATCCTAGAAAAACATAAGCAGGTTTGTCAAAAGCCTCCTTAATCCCTTTACCACCACTGCCACTTTCCTAGCCTATTTCTTCAAATGAAGAATTTTTCAATTCTGATAGAACACCCAGAGACAGATCTATGGTTTTACTTTCTGATGAGAAGCTCTTCAAAACATTCACAGCAGTGAATCAAGCTAATTCTAAACTTTTTAATTTGCTTTTTCCTTAAAAGCTTTGATATCTGTAAAAAAAATAAAATAATAGCTTTTCTTAGGTGTTTGGTGATTGTAAAGTTCATTTTTAAATATGGCATAAAATTGCTTAAAATGTATTGCTATTATTTATGTTGAGCTATGAAAAATATATAAAAAATACTTTAGAAAAAAAGTATTTTACGTACACTTTAATGCATAACACTCAAGTGAATTGTTTAAATACTTCTGTAAGAGTCATTCTTTCTTAATGCTTTTGGTATCAAATGTTGCTCTGTTTGCTTTATGTGCATGTTCATAAGACTATGATATTTAATGAAGAGATCTTTTTAAAGTATTGATAGCCATGAGTAAATTATACTATGTTTGATCTGTGTTAAAGATTCAAAGTCCAAGATCTTTGAATAGAACTTAGAATAAAAATGTAATTAGGTTACATCCCCAAAGTCTGATATATCTTTAAACAAGACTGCAAATGAAACTTTATTAAAACTTCAAATGAATTATTTCTTTGCTTTTTTAAATCCTTTTTCCTCTCTTCTTTTTCCCTCCCTTCTCTTTCATGTCTATTACTGACATTACTGCTTGTATTTTACCTGTCTTTTCCAGGGTATTTTAATTATTTACTGCTTAATGAGTAGTACTGAGATGAAGCTTCATTCAAAGCTGCCCACTCACCAACAGATTTTTTTGCCTCAAAGCTTTGCAATGTCTTGAACTATTGCAGCTGAACCAGCAGTTGTCATCATAAACTTTTCTGGAGGCAATGTTTCCTTTTAGTAATTGATAAAGGAGATGCTGCTTCCAGAGGTACTTTCTCAGTGGGACTGAGGGTTGATGGGGTTGCACATCCTCAGACGTTAACAATAATCTGTAGAAGTCATAGGTAAAACAAACATTATGAAGTTATTAATAAAAATATATTTTACTCTTCAGAGAATAATAGGATAATTTAAGTTGGAAGGGATCTCGGTAGGTCATTATTCCAACTTGCTACTCAAAGCATCCTTCTCAAGTAGATTATCTGTACAACAGAACAGCTCCATTGCTGGAGTCTTGCATCTGATATTAAATTTATTATTAGAAGCTATGAGAAATAAAAGGAAGGGAATAGAATCAGAATAAAATGTAATCACCAGCATAAAAGATTATTTAAACTGAGGCAAGCATTTGACATGAGTTAGCAAAAAAAAGAAGTAATTTAGTGAAACCAATCTGCTTCAGTGTCACTTTCTGTATTTAAAAGATAATGAACATATTAGTCTTTGAGATTAAATAGTAATATAACTTGTTTTCATTTGGTTCTATTGAGCTAAAAAAACCCTCAAGCCCTGAAAAACAGAACTGGAAAGGATGTACCATTCTTCACTATCCATCACTGCATTTTCACCTCCCCCCCTCTCTTTATTTGGATATCTGCCTATAAACACCGAAATACGTGTGAAACCAGAAATGTGAGGATCCCACAGAGTGTGGGCCTGCACTTATTCAGAGCCTGGAGCTTTAAACTGTGAGCTTTGAAATGTGTTTTGCATCTTAGGTAGCCTTTGCATATAGAAAGCCATTTGATGCATTCCAAACATGAAAGGGGAAGGTTTCAATGTTATTGTGAAACCAGAATTTAATTCTCTTTAAAATGGGTCTGTTGTCAGTCAGATAGTGTTAAACATCATTTGACATGTTCTCTAGATTAAAATTGACATGTATTGAAACTCCTGATGGAGTGGGTCCAGAGGAGGGCCACGAAGATGATCATAGAATGATAGACTCATAGAATGGCTAGAGCTGGAAGTGACCTCCAAAGGTCATCTAGTCCAGCCCCCCTGCAGTGAGCAGGGTCACACCCAACTAGATTAGATTGTTAGAACCTTGTCCAATGTCACCTTAAATATCTCTGGGTCTGGGGCCTCAACCACCTCCCTGGGGAGCCTATTCCACTGTTCTACCACTGCCAAGGTAAAGAACTTCCTGATATCCAGTCTAAATCTACTCTAATTTAAACCCATTACCACTCATCCTTTCACTACAGGCCCTTGTCAACAGCCCCTCTCCAGCCTTCCTGTAGGCTCCCTTCAAGTACTGGAAGGTGGCTAAAAGGTCTCCCCAGAGCCTTCTCTTCTCCAGGCTGAACAACCCCAGCTCATTCAGCTTGTTCTCACAGGAGAGGTGTTCCAGCCCCCTGATCATCTTTGTTGCCCTCCTCTGGACCTGCTCCATCAGGTCCATGCCTTTCCGGTGTTGAGGGCTCCAGAACTGGATGCAATACTCCAGGTGAGGTCTCACCAGAGCAGAGTAGAGGGGCAGAATCTCCTCTCTCAATCTGCTGCCCACACTTCTCCTGATGCAGTCCAGGATGCAATTGGCCTTCTTGGCTGCAAGAACACACTGTTGGCTCATGTCTAGCTTCCCATCCACCAACACCCCCAAGTCCTTTTCTGCAGAGCTGCTTTCCAGTACCTTATCCCCCAGCCTGTACTGATAGTGAGGGTTGTTCCAACCTAGGTGCAGGATTCTGCATTTAGTCTTGTTGAACCTCATGAGTTTCACCTGGGCCCACCTCTCCAGTCTCTCCAGGTCCCTCTGGATGACATCCCATCCCTCCAGCCAGAGGGCTGAAATGCCTCTCCTATGAGGACAGTCTGAAGGAGCTAGGGTTGTTCAGCCTAAAGAGAAGGCCCTGGGGAGACCTACTAGCAACCTTCCAGTACCTGAAGGGGGCCTACAGGAAGCTTGGAGATGGGCTGTTGACAAGGGCCTGTAGTGAAAGGATGAGGAGTAATGGGTTTAAATTAGAGTAGATTTAGACTAGGTATCAGGAAGAAGTACTTTACCTTGAGGGTGGTAGAACAGTGAAATAAGCTCCCCAGGGAGGTGGTTGAGGCCCCATCCCTGGAGATACTCAAGATGATATTAGACAAGGCTCTGAGCAGCCTGGTCTAGTTGAGGATATCCCTGCTCACTGCAGGGGTGCTGGACTAGATGACCTTTGGAGGTCCCTTCCAGCCCTAGATATTCTATGATTCTATAATTCTAAGTGTAATAAAAAAAATTAGGAGGAGGTGACCAACAAGTGTTGCTATAATAAAGTACATTAACGTTAAAAGTTAGTTTTAATTGTAACCCAAGATTTTCTGCTTTGCTTTATTTGAATATTAATATAGGACAGATAAGATAGTGGAATTTTCCCATGGGACCTGATCAGTTGTCATGGGTTTTCTTGCTGAATTTGGACACTGATCTTGGAAGAAAAAGTACACATTTATATCCTAGTTTGCATGTGGGCAAAATGCTGTAAAACCAGTTTGTGCAACTACAGTGCTGCAAAGCCTTCAGAGATTCTAGATTCCACTTCAGACCTAAACTTCTGGGAAAATGCCTGAAATGTGAACATTTTTTCCACAGTTAAACCTAATGTAAAGGAAAAATTGGTGATAAAATGTAGTTCAGCTAGCAAGACAGTAATTACAGGTATGCTCCTAACTTTCGAGTTAAGTCTTACATGTAGTATAAAATCACTCTTAGATTATCATAATCTTTCACGTGTCCATATGTTACATTTTCTACCACTCTTTGTAAAGTATATGTGAAGTCTGTGTTCATATAGTTTTGGGAGAAATAATGTATTTGACACCAGATTATCTTTGTAGAGTTACTCTGTGTAGTTGTAATTGGTCCAGACAGTAGCTGTATGTCTCTTAGAGGAAACCGGAGAGGTTATGTGTAGAGCCAGGAGCAATTTAAGAAGGCCTGGAGCTAACCCAGAATTTTGGGGTTATAGTGCAGTGGAAGAAAGGCAAGAGGAGGGTATTTGTTCCCATCTCCTCTACAACAGTGCCTGTTCCTCCTGTACTTACTCTTCATGCTTTCTTGTAAGAACAGGATTTTTTTTCAGAGCAGTTCCTCTTCTAGTAATGTGCTCTTCAGTTAATTACAGTGTTTTTCTCTTGCTGATCCACAGTAAACTATCCCCAAAGCAGCTGTCATTTCAGCTGCCTGTGGGAAAGCTTTCCTTCTTTGCAGCTCAGTGTTGGCAGCAGCAGGGGAAGGTATTATAGAGCAGACAAGCAAGCAACCAGAGAAACTAGTTTTTTTACCCCTAGCTTGTGAGGTATCTCTTAAAGAACCCTTTAAGCAACACATTTTTAGAGCATTTTTAATACCATAATGTGTTAGTGATGCAATATGCTGTCAACAGTAAAGCTGTGGATGCTATAGTATGCATTGCCCTCTAGGCTTGTATAGGTATATCTTGAGTTTTTGAGCTTTAAGGCAAGTAATTTAGTTCCTCAGAGGACAAGTCTATATATGATACAATGCTCACTGTATCCCTATAGTTATGTTTTTCTTTTCAGACATAGATAATTTGCCTAAATAATGTCAGCAGAAACATTCTCTAAACTACAGCACCAAGGCCTAGCCCAGCAGCTCTTGGACCCCAGCACAGACAAAGGGACATAAAATACCATCTTTTTGTTCTGTAATCTCAGTCCACCAATGCTATATGTCTGATTTTGTGATGCTCAACTTTCCTTTTATCTTCATCCTTCACCTTTGTGTCCTTAAGCTTTCTACTTCTCTGGCATGCTTTCTGTTGACTTTGAGCAGTTTAGAGAGAGATCTACTGGTGTATTGTCAAATTGGGGAAATTACAGAACACCTCATGATGAGACAGTATGTACATTACAATATTCTTATGAACTATCTGTGTAATTTTTCTAAAAATCCCATGGGAATAATTCTGAAAATTGTCATTGACTCCCTTATATTAAATGAAAATATATTTTTATCCTTTACCTTAAGAATACTCACCTTGATTGTTTTCTGATTAGTTGTGTTTTAGAGAAATCTTGCAAAACTGTGGAATTGCAAAATTTTATCTTAGATATTTCCACAATTTTTGTTTTGCCTTTGCAGATGGCACATAAACTCAGGTTCTTTACTTTGAGATCAGTCTTAGTGATTTCTGTACAATTCATTTTACCTCAGAAGTCCAGGGTGCTTCAACTATTTACTGACTGGAGAGCCTTGTTTTCTGATTCTTGGGAGCTTTTTTTCCACCACCCAACACATCTCCGTTAAAGACTTATAACAACCTCTGTAGATAGTAGCTCACAAGAGAGACTGTGACAGATTCTTAATTATTTAATCATGAATAGTGCTATAATGGTTATCAAAACTGAACATGGTAAAAAAATAATACAAGCAGTTCAAACAGTTAAACTGAAATGTAAGCCTATATCTTTAAAAAATATTTTTTTTCTGCCATTAACTGTTGCTTCAAGTAGATTTTATGTCCATGGTGTACAGTGAAATAATTGATTATGAAAGATGTCCTATTTCTAGATTAAAATATACTATAATTTACATAAAGCTTTATCGTTCTTGTAGGTTGTTGTTTTAAGCTAAAGTGGAATATTTTCTAAAGCCCTAAACAATTGTTTACAATTTAGAATTAAATGTGCTTTCTGCTTATACTACTGCTGCTGAAGAAATGTACCTAACAGATATGTCACCTTTATTTTGTGCAGTTGTTTCTGTGGCATTATTTTCATTGGTAAATGTATGAGCTGATAGAAAAGGAAATCGTTAGGTGGTCTCAGTATTGCTGAGGCATGGAGCTAGAACAGGTCAGTCACTGCATTTTGCACATTGTGACATTTTAAATTACCTGTACACTACTGGAAGCAATCTGTGGACCTAATTAACATTTCACCTAATTAATGTCAGGACTGTTTATAGATAATTCTATATAGCTTTGCAATGCATTTATTTAATACCACATTATTAAAATTTGCTATCTTTATTTTCAGTATTGAAAACTTCAGATTTGTGTGCTGTTTTCTTAAGTGGGAGTAACTTTTTTTTTTCCTTCAAGTAATCAATGCACTGCTGAATGAGTTCATTTTAATGCACTCAATCATGCCTCTAATGTTTGTAGCTTACGGGCGCAAGCATCAGTAATGCAGGAATGTTATATGGCTTTAGTTTGGGCCATTTCATAAAATATTCATGGAATCAAAAATGTGCATCAAAATAGCGGCTGGGAGAATTACATTTATGTGCCTGCTTTTATGGCAGCTTCACATTTAAACCCATTTGTGTTAATATCTAGTCAATCTTTCTACTTAAAAAAAAAAAAGGCAAAATAGTAGTCTCCATATATATCCATTTTAGTTCAATATCTATTTTGATATAACAAATGTATATTTTTTGAATGGGTTTTAGGAAGGGGAATTATAAAGGAAGTTTTAGATAATGTAAAAATGTTTCTCTTCAGTATTTGCAAAATTATGTTGAGTTTTGCTTGAATTACTAGATTTTTTTTAATTCTAAACAACTCAGTTAAAACTGTAGCACAAATCTTTTTGCACACATGTAGTTGCTATGAAAATAAAAGTAATTTCTAAGATTTGAAACTGTTGGTGGCAGAGTTAATGTAATTGTTTAAAAGTGATTCTTTACTCCCCAGATTATATTGTGACTATGTTTAGCTCCCATATTTAAGGTTAAACTACTGCTGATAGACTTTCTTTTGTTATGCCCTGAGCTACATTGAACTGTAACATTTTAGTAGTGGGAGTATATATGTTGCTAGAGTTACATTTCTGGTTTTTGATTTCTTTTATAAAGAGGAAAGATATATCAGAGATTCTCAAACTCAATATAGTATAACTGAGCCAATTTCTGTATGGCAGTGGTAAAAGAAATATATAATTGTTGTCAACATGAAAATAAGTATACTGTATTGTGTGATTTTGCAAAAAGAATTTTCAAATATAGATTTCCTAAAAACACTTTGTGGATTTTCTCTTTGAATTCATAGCATTATAAAAGATACATTTCTATAAACAATTCCAAGTGATTTTTCTACTCATTCCTCTCATTTTGTTTTTCTATTGTTGTTTTGTTTTTAATTATTCCTGTTGATAGTCAAGTTATTTCAAACTCTTCCTTGTCACTTTTCAGGTGAGATAAAAATACTCTCAAAAATATTCTGTAATTGGCTTATTACTTTCTTTTAATGTTTTTCAAGATTTTAAGATAGTATTTACCTATATCGGCACCTACCAGTTGCAGTAGCTCAGTGTTTAAAAATTAGAATGCACTGGTCAGATCAGTTCCAGCTGAAGCAACTCATGGCAGGGAATAAACTTGCAACCCCATTGTAAACGCTATTCATGCACATTATTTGAGGTTGACATAAATGTTATGGATTAAAGAAATAGGCTGATATGCCATTTGCCATTGAGAACAAGAGATTTTAGATTATTCTGATGAACAAATTAATTCCAAAGTCTAAATTGTTTTGCCTTCCATGAATATGGAATGTCTCTAAATAGTATTACTTGAAAGGATCTTCAATATCCAAATTCCCTTCCCAGCAAGGGCTTTCAAGGTCAGGAATTCCATCCCTCTCTCATTTAGGAAATTTGTTTTTTAGTTGATTGGTTGGGTTTTTTTGTGGGTTTTTTTTGTCAGCATCTTTGTGGTGGTTCTTTTAGCAGATTTTAGTACTTTTTATTTCATCATATTTCTTGGTAGTTCAGTGAAGCCCAATGTAATTTACTTCCATTTGAATACTACCAAAAAGATTATATTGCTTTTATATTTTGAAGTTTGAGGTAGATGGATTCTTTCTAAACAGGTTTCACTGAGATATGGCAAAAAGGATGTCAGGTCACAGCTCTTACAGTTAGGTCAACTCTTAAGAACTATATGGTCCATGGAATATATGAGTTCAATTTCTAGTCTGACAGAAACTTTCTCAAGGGGATACTGCAATTTAGGAAGTATGGGTAGGAATTACCATACTTGATAGTTCTAACAATCTAAACAATAGTTCTGAAGGTTGCATGTATTATTTACCTAAATTATGTGTCCCGTTAAGAGGTTATGTTACAGAGTCTTAGGAGAAACTCAGATACTGTGTTTAGCTTCAAATTACATATTCAGGTGATACTAACCATTTTTCTGCTGCTTCCCATTCTTACTTCAGGTTTGGGTTACATATGAATCAAACTATTATTGTAAAAAATCCTTACATGTGTACTGAACTAGGTCATTTAAATGTATAGCAATACCCTTTCAAGAGGTATTGCCATACATTTAAATCAATTGATTAATAAACTTGGGGAGAATTCCAAAGAAGAGTCTGTATGTACTTATGAGTATTCAAGTGATAAAAATGCTACACCTAGCTATTAACATTATATTTCAACTAAAATTTCCATCATTTGTCACAAAGCCATCACCAGCTTCTTCAGTTAATATCTTAAATCTACATTTAACAACTTGGGATAATCACAGTTCTGTTGACTTCCAAGTTGGATTTGCTCTAACAAGTTAGCTGAGCTGGATAAGCAGAAACTCAAATTCAAATAGGAAGCCTCTTTAGAATGGACAAGACTTTTCCTCTAGATTTAGCAAGTCTGCATCTCTATTTCCTATTTCACGGTCCGTGAGTCCGTAAACAGCTTGTGCTGGACCTGATAATTTCAGTCTGCATTTCTGTTTGTTTAATCTGATATTAAGTATGTGGTGTTTTGGTAATAATGCACAAATCTATTATGATCCATTTACAGGGTCTGATAGCTATTCTGGAAATAAAACTATTTATTTATTTATTTATTTGCCATTTCGAGCCATCTCTCCAGTATGTGTTCTTAGGTAGAATGGAACTGAATAAAGCCTGATGTCTCCCCTTTCACTTGGCATTTCACTCTTCAGCACTTGTTGTGTCTTCTGGAACTCTTACATGAAGCATAGGTTGTAGAACCTTAAAATGATTTGTCTATGAAACTCATTTAATTAGTTGCTTCTTTGAAAGAGAAGTTTCTTGTGCTTGTTAATTTTAGTTGAACTCATTTTAGTCACCAGAGAAGCTTAATATGAAAATAAATTTCATTCTAATAAAGAGTTATATTTTATATTGCAAAGTTGAAAGCATGGTGATAAAAGGGTAACATATGCAAAAGACAAATTTAAATTAAGTTAATAAGAGGAATCTGTCATAGCTGTTCTGCTGCTTGTAGGTTGGCTGGAGGCCTGGGGAACTAGCCTCATTTTCTTTGAAATGCCTAAAGCAAGTCCTTCTCCACACTTCCCTCCCTTCCTTTCCTACAGCTGTTTCTCCTTCCTAGTTCTTTTTGTAATTTGAATGCAGCAATGTAAAAACAGTTTGCAAAACAGTAATCATTCATTATAAATCATGTTTCAGAAGTATAAACTACAAACACAACTAAATAAACTTAGTTTATGGCTTCTTTCAGTTTTAAATAGAAATAGCAATTGATGTACCAATGATCTATGCAACAAGATTCCTCCAATCCACACACACAAAATTAGGAAAGGTCCCATTCAGAGTTCTCCCTGATACAGAACATTCTTTATAAAATAAGGTCCTGCAAACAGAATGTTTTTGGTTTGTTTGGTTTTTTTTAAATGTAAATGGTCTTATCTTAACTGTTTCCCAGAAGTCATTTTTTTCTTTACTGTTCTTTGAAAGGATTTCAAATTTCCATTGTCTAGAAAGTGTAGAAATCTCCTAGATTGCATGTATATATCGAGATAAATCTACCTGAAGGTACAGGAGAGGAACTATTTGTATGTTAACATATATTGTACTTTATCTTCAGACTTTCCTTTGCCTTAAACATGTTTGAGTACTTTATATTTGAAGACCTTAAAGTGTGTTATTTTTGGCTCAGTACTTAACCCTACTAGTGGCTAATGCTGTTGCAGTAAATTTTCTTCGTAAACTCACCAGAGATGGCCTAGTAATAACTGTTGAATAAATTACTTCACATAACAATTATTTGTTTCTATCAATTCATTTATATGATTAAAGATACTCCCCCCTGCCCCCATTCTTGAAACTTCCATTCTCCACATTTGACATCATTCAGCACAGGCTGTCACTATGGAAAAAAAGAAACTTGAGGAACAGTTTGAGTTGTGATTATTTACACATAGATGTGATTTTGAAAATGACATCCACAAGGGCTATATTCACTAATATATAATAGATTTATTTTCTAGAAAATTCTGACCTTGCATCTTTGGGATCACACACCCTAAATATTTTGAATTTACAAAGAGAAGCTAATTTAAAATGTGATGTTTAAATTACTGGTAAGTGTAAGATTTGGCAGTAATTTCCAGTGATGTGTAATTTATGTATTGAAGATTCTTGCAAAATCTGTGAGATGATTGACTGTAACTAAATTTCTAATAAGATAATTATTATAGACTAAACTTTAAAAAATTTTGTTGATTACACTGATTGTAATTATGACTTACATTGTTCAGGTCATATCACAAAAGCTGCCGAGCATTATGAAGCATTTTATCAGCTAACAGAGGGTTCGACATGGAAGGATGAAGCAGGCCATACTTACAAGTCACTGGCATGTGAGAATCTCTGGAGAATTTATACATTACTAGCAGATAAAATGCTAGAAAATAAAGAACACCAACAGGCCATCAAATTGCTAAGAAAGGCTTTAAACATGGCTAAAGAAGGTAGGTGGAAAATAACACTTTCTCATACCTTTGTTCAATGTGTATACCATGGATTTTCCAAAAGTAGATAATGTCAAGTGTTTTGGTGATTATTTCCTATTAAATACAATGACAAATGCTATAAATACACTTCCAAATCTCACTAAAGCAGATATGTCTTGTTGACAACAAGATTCCTGAAAGCTCTATCTCCAAAACAACAACCTTGTGGAAATAACAGTATAAATCAGTGAATCTATAACCAGAAAGTGAGGTCACTGATGGAAGCTCAGCTCGCTGATTTTGATTAGCTAGTTGATGTGTCAATTTTTGTGTGACACTTGTTTCTGCTAGAACACTACTTTTCACTCTACATAAGTTAGTTCTTGCAAAAACTGGTTTTCTATCATAAGCAAACAAGGCTTCTTTTGTATATCTTAATACCTGCAAGTACTTTCAAGCCTAAAGTGAAAAAAAAAAAATTACAGAATCACTGAGGTGTGGGAAGAGAGTCCTCTGGAGATTGTCAGGGTAAGCTAGAGCAGGCTGCCCAGGACCACATCCAATTTTTACTGTCTCCACAGGTGGAGACTCCATAACCATTTAAGAAAACCTTTTCCATTGTTCAAACCATCACAGTAAAGAAGTACTTTGTTGAGTTCAGATGGAATTTCAATGGAATTTCAATTTGTGCCGGTTTCCTCTTTGTCCTTTCACTGAGCATCACAGAAGAGTGATGCTGTTCCCTGTTCTTTACACCCTCCTACCAGAAATCTGTACACATTGATGAAATCCCCTCTGAACCTTCTCTCCTGTGATCTCAACAGCCCCAGCTCCCGCAGCCTCTTTTCCTAGGACGTATGCTTCCAGTCTGATAGTCATCTCTGCAGCCCTTTGCTGATCACTCCACTATGTCACCCGTCTCTTGTACTGGGGATTCCAGGAAGGGACACAGCACTTCTGGGGTGACCTCACCAGCACAAAGGATCACCTCCCTGTTTGCAGCACTCTTCCTAACGCAGCCCAGGATCATAGCCACCTTTGCCATGAATATGCATTGCTGTCTCAAGGACAACTTGTCATCCACCAGGAAACCAGGATCCTTCTCTACCGAGCTCCTTTCTATCCAGTCAGCCCCAGTGCCTGTGGTTATCTCTCCAAGGTTCAGGACTTTACATTTCCCTTTCCTGAATTTCAGGAAAATGCCATTAACTCATTTCTCCAGACTCTGACAAAGTCCCTCTAAATGACAACATCTGGTGGATCAACGATTCCTCCTCCGTAGTATATTGCCTGCAAACTCACTGAGGGTATGCTTGGTCACACCATCAAGGTTGTTAATGAAGACATTAATCAGTATTGGTGCCAGTATTGATCCCTAAATAACAACACTCCCGGTGGACTTGCCTCCCACTGGACTTTCTGCTGCTGCTTACAATCCTTAGAAGGTGGCATCTCAGATGGTTTTCTGTCTGCCTCACTGTCCAATTGATCTAAGCCATATTTTAACAGCTTGCATATGAAAATGTTTTGGGAGATGGTGTCAGAAACCTTGCTGAAACTGAGAGAAACATCCACTGCTTTTTCTTCACCTACCAAGCCAGCTGTATTATCCTAGAATGCTATTGGTATGGTTAAGCAAGAATTCCCTATCTGAAATCTATGCTGACTAATCCTGATTGTCTTCTTATTCTAGATGATGACCATAGGAAGATTTGTTCATGTGTGGATAGATATAAAATTGAGGGGAATTAGCATTTGAATGTTATATGTCATGTGATATGTGTTTCAGATAGAAATGCTCTGGAGCATTTCTTACACATGACAGGGAATGGAAAGGAGAAGCCAAATGTTACAAGTTCACTTTATGATAGTTCACATAATTTTCCAGATTTTTCATAAATCTTAATACTTTAAGGTCAACACAAGGAAGAACTTTTTCACAGTAAGGGTGACTGAGCTCTGGAACAGGCTGCCCAGGGAGGCTGTGGAGTCTCCATTTCTGGAGACCCTTAAGAGCCTCCTGGATCTGTTCCTGGGTGACTTGGTCTAGGTGACCCCGCTCTGTCAGGGGGGTTGGACTAGATGATCTTCTAGGTCCCTTCCAACCCCTATCATTCTGTGATTCTGTGATACTTGTTCCTCAAAAGATTCTGTTAAATTTCCATTTTTACAGACTTATTTTTCCTAGATTATGGGAGTTCTTCTCAGAAGTGGTATAGAAGGTCTCAAATAATCATCCTTTTCCATGCACAGCAATTCGAGAACCTTTAAGGGGTATATTTTGCATATGAATTGCACATAAAATTAATATATTAATTCAATATTTATTACCAGATACATTAGTTTCTTAAATGTAGTAATGTATACCCAACATTAATCTGACTTTGAGTAGTAGTTGGGACAGGTAGACTTAAACTAACAAAAATTACAAAATATTGAAAATATCTTCCAAATTTTAAAATGTTTTGTCACTAATAAGTATATGACTCAACAGGTAGAAAGTACAAAACAGTAATTATAGAAAGTGTAAAATTAATTTAGTGAAACAAAGGCAAGTCCCTGAAAAGAAATATCTTTATTAGGCCAGCAGATAATTT
>JAOEGS010022746.1:20475-50172 GCA_025447755.1 Corythornis vintsioides
AAAAATAAAATAAAAAAAAAATAAGTTCTGGCAATCTATTTATGTTTCTGTTTTTTATTATAAGGTCTTTAATTATATTAATTCTGAAGAATCGATATTTCTCATCTTGCTTATGAAGAATAGTATTTTGAAACACCATCTGCAATCTAAATGTTTTTATATGGTAATTTTAGAGAATAAGCCAAATAGGACTTTTGGGGCAAGAATTCAATTATTTCCAGTCCCAACTGTTAATTTGTGAGGTTATTTTATTCTATTTCACTATTTTTTTTTTCTTTTAATTAAACCAATACACAACCTATTTTGGTTTTATCTGCAATTTACATTAGTAGATCTGTTTAGCGAGTTGTCTTTTTTATATCTTTTCTCTTGGGTGTATGCACCTAAATACTGAGAATGTCAAAGTAATTAATCAGGTGAAGGACACATGTACCCCAAAACTTCTCCAAATTTTCCACCTGTATCTGTTGATTAAATGCAAATTTTTATGCTTAAATAAGTGCTTACTTCACTATATACACCACTATGCAGAGTATATTCACCTTTGTTCTCTTTAAATTCAGGTTATAGAAGCTCCTTTTGGGTTCTCCAGTACCTGTTTCAGAACAATAACCTCACCTCTGAAGCCCATATTTCCTAATTTAGTGAAATCCCTACTGGCTTTAGCTGGAATCTGTAATATCCATTCTGTCCTTCTAGATCATCATCTATATTCTGTATTTTATGAATTAAGATTAGATATTACCCACTTCAGACTCTCAGACTGTTCTTTAAGTGAGGATATTTTTTATATCCCTAGCAACTCTTCATGTATAATTTTTCTGTGAAACTTCATTGATTAATATTGAGCCACAAAAAAACCTGGATATTTTGGCTATTTAAAATATAATTTAATCTACAATTATTTTTTAATTGATATTCACGGAGATAATTCTTTTTAATATTGTGTAATACAATAAGCATTTATGTAATTAATTTATATATATTTCAGTATTGAGTGGATTATTTTTCTTCTGAGAAAGCAAAATAAAAACACCAACAGTTTTTGTTAGATCATTGTATTACAGAAATCAAACCTGACATAGAAAAGTATGATGCACCTTAGGAACTTAGGAACTGCCTGGGCAGAATTTTCTTTTTGGTTTGGTATTCTGGCCTACAGTAGCTTGCAAAGGAGCAATGAGAATAAGAAATATGAAATGTATAAATCAACATATTTTTTGTTTATATATTAGGATGTATTGCATATTTGTAGCTTCTTTGTATATGTGAATAACAAGAGAGAGGCTACTATCATTTTTTAAGGTGAAGACACTGTGAATATTACTAAATTCACAACAGAGAACATTACAGCATGTTGGATTGATTGTATTGGTTAACTTACTGGAAGATACTTTCTCCGACTTGGCTAAACTTTCTCGTTGAACTTTGTTTTAAATTCATAGTCTTTATTTTTAATTACCACTATACACTTTTGTAAAGAGATAAATCACAAATATAAGGGAAAGGAAACACACATTACAATAGTTAAACATCTCTGTTATTTAAGAACCTGCAAGAGCTATCTGTAGTACTCCAAATTTTGTTCATACTACACTGGTAACAGTAACTTTACTCGTTTCTTTAGGAGGTAGTATGAAGATGGAAGGAGAAGCTGCATATTGCTTAAGTTTAGCATATAATTTTGCTGGAGAACAGCACACAGCATTACCAGTAAGTTTATTTTAAAGTTGGTTTCTACTCAGAGAAATTAGAGTCCTCTGTGATCTTCTTCAAAATGTTGTGTGGAAAATGAATTTGTTTGAATATAATTGTAAATAATCAGCTGAATAATTGCTATTACTATTTCTGTTTGCTCCTTTAACTGCAGAATGACTCAGTATTTTTTGCATGAACATATTTTGTAGAAGTTATTGTGGTTATTTGTTGTGGTTTATTTTTTCCAGGGAATAGACTGATGGAAGTCACAGGTTGAATTCAGTATGACTTTCAATATTGCTTGCTTGGCTTCTGCAGTGTAGAATGGGTTCTAGATTTCTGTTTCTTACATGTTTTTAATGCTTTGTGATACAATTTTCCCAAAAGTTACTGGCCATCTTCATTTATAATTCTTCAGTGCTGATGGGCCTAGCTTTTGTATAAATCAACTTGAATGCTGGAAAGTGGGAGCCTGTTCTCACTTCAGTTGCACTCAAAGTCTGTAGTGGACTGTGAAAATATTTCAAAATATGAAAAAGCTACATATCATTTTACAATATCAAATCTAATAGTTGCAACAGTAATGAGGAGAGGATATTCAATCTCTTCCAAGGATACAGTTTGACAGTTTAGACTAGAATTTTTTGTAATGGAGTTTATCTGCACAAGCGTACCAATGTTCTTACCTGATCAACTTTGCTGTTAAGTTTCTGGGAATCACAATTAGCTGTGTGAATGGTGAAGAGCAGCAAGATAAACAAATGTGCTAAATAAAGAAGGCTGTGTGCATATTTGATCTCTCCATCACAAGAGAGAAATTAATTAATGAAGAAGACTGCACAGTCTCCATGATATACAAAAGATCAAACTATCCTTGAAAGTGTCAAAAATATTATAAGTCCTGGCATTGTTTAGTCAGGATCCATTTTGTTTACATTTTATAGTTAATCCTTTCCCTTTGTTGCTCTCCTGACAAAAACTTACAGCAATCATTTGGAAGTTCTGTTTCGTTTTGTCACATGCAGAATTTATTTTTTTTAAGGAAGACTCTGAATCCTTGATATGTTGTAATATACTGACATTAATTCCAAATATATACATAATAGGTTGTGGCTATTGTTTTTATTCTTACAAAAACACCTGACAGGTAAGGAAAGCAATGTGTATTTTTGTTAAAAGCGAAGGTCAATCTCTATAGAGCAAATATAAATGATACATTAAGAGTGTAAAATGTTATTTTAACAGCAATGAAAATTCCAATATTTTCAGTGTAAATAATATTATTATATGGTGGCATTTCGTAACATAATAGCATTTTCACTAATATTACTTAATAAACCTATTAAGTACTTCCATTCAGAAAATCTAGTGAGGCTAAGAAAAAAGGGTAGAATTTTAGTTCCTTTTGTCCTTAACAGTGATCAATATAGATAGCAGTAAAATATCAGTGGTTGACAGTACTGTTGAGCACAAGTTGTCTTCACTATCCAATTAGAAATCATTGCCTAAAATTTACCCTTCTGTTCTCAGTTTAATGGTCTCTGTATCCAAGGGGAGCTCAGATGCTTACGGAGATGAAATCATTGCATCCTGTTCCCAGAGGACTGCTGGTTATCATTACACATAACACACAGACAATACTGCTAGGAGCCCGTTTGCCTCATGGTAATATGTAGTTCATCACCAGCTTCTGTAGCATGCTAAAGAGGTCTTGCCACACAGCTTGGGACTATTCGGGTGTAGACTCAGGGGCCTCAGCAGTTATTTTCCTGTTTTGTATCAGTTTTCATCTTCTTTATCCTTTTGTGCTGTGGTCCACCTCAGGCAGTCTCCTTCTAGGGGAATCTGAAAGGAGCAGCTGTTACAGATCCCATTCCCTCCAATTGTTGCCACTTGGTTCCCCTGGCCGTGCAGTGTGCTGCTCCCTCCCGCAGCACACACACACGCACAGTAGCGTGCATATAAACTTGTTCCTCTTTCATTCATGTCTTCTAGCAGAGTGGAGAAGCATATGTTCAAAATATTCATTATCTGATGCAGTAATTAAAGGTTGAAATGATTAAGCTGCAGCCTATTATATAAAAAATATGCAGTCACTTAGCATTGCATGGGCTAGTTTTGTTGGCAAAGGTTTTTTATTTGCTAGGCACTTGGTGTTTAATCTAATGTAATTTGATTTGGTGTATAATCTGTATAAATTGGTTTAATTTTATTTGAGATATATGATTGATTTCAGTGGACCTACTCAGATGTAAAAACGTGTGTGCAAGTTTAAAAGCCTGAGAACTAATTATGTTCAAGAGCAGTGTGCTACGTTCATATTTTTCATATCATCTGGGTTCTAATCAAGCCTAATGACTTTTCTACAAAATATAACACAAAATATTAATAGTTCACATTATATAGATTTTATCTTAAACATTATAGATTTTTGTCAGAGTGAGTTCCCCATCTGGGCTAATTTTAAAGTTTGTTTAATTTTCTTCAGACTTCTGTAACAAGCTAAGTATTAAGTGAAACACTTCTCGGTCCTTAGAAATATTGCATAAGGTATTGTAATCTTATTCTCGATGTGTGAATTTATTTTTTTTTTAACTGGGCTTTCAAGAAGGTTTCAAAGAGTTGGGCATCAAGGGGCTTTTCTCTTTCAATTAGAGTTGCATCCCAGCTCACCAAGGAAAACTCCAGCCCTTGCCCCTTATCTGAGCATTAGTTTTTTTCCTAAGTATTCCTTTATTTTGGATATTGAATCCTGTGTTTCAGATACATTACATATTTAAATAATAAAGGCAGTGTTCATAAGCACTGAGACTCGTGCCAAAATAAATGTAGTAATTTATGACATAATGCTATGTGCATGAATTGTCAGAATTACGATATACAAGCCACAGGCATAAAATTAAAATTATCAAGAAAATTTATGAACTTGCAAAGACATCTTCACATTCAAAATGACCCTATTAAAGTAATGAGAGATGATTTATGACCATAGAGCTAATTTCTGAAAAAGTCTATGTCAAAACAACTGAAAATTTTGTCTCAACTGATGCAGCTATGGAGAATTTAATTAAATGTGACTGGGATGCAGATATTCTCAAGTTGGTATGCATTATATATTTTATCTGATTATTTCTATTATATCTATTTATATAAATTATAGATATATATGTATGAATTTGGTGAATCAACGAGGATTTTATCAAGTCAAAGAACTCCAGAAGTTACACTGTTACCCTCTTTTCTCTCAGACATTGTGAAAGGGAGTTGAGAAGAATGAGCATCATTCCTTTGAGATTTACTTACTGTTCTAGTGCTATGCTAGAAGGCTGAACTTCAAGACCATGTTTCTGCCAATGGTGTCTGGGCAGACCACTGAGTTTAGGTTTAAGCTTCATTACTGATACTACAAAAAGAAACACTAAAAAGGAGACTTGCAGAACGCATCAAAAGAACAACAGAAATTATTTCAGGCATCTTTACAAATTAGTCTGATTGTCCTTTACTCCTCTGTAAGTGATACTTAGCCATGAAAGTAACATTTTCAGTTTAGGAAATGGCATCACATGCTTAAAAAAATATTTAATCATACCGGTTTAAGAAAAGGTATCATTTGTAGATGCTTCACTTTCATTAAAGATGTTTTTAAATTCTTCTAAAAACTCTACTAATATTTTTTCATATCTGAGCAATAAAAAAACAGACAAAACTCTTGAGTCATTTTTGAAAGTAAGCACTTCTATAAATTGTGACAATGACAATGGATTACATACAGAGAAAGATTTTCTTCTTGAAGGCCTAGAATTAGTAAGCCAATTCTGAAACTGATTGAATATCATATTTCTGAAAGGTCCCACTGCTGCTAGGCATTGGTGAAGATAGTATAAACAAATTTGTGTGAGAAAAAATAATATTGGTAATTAACTTTGTCCTGACTGTATGTACTGACTCCAACACTGATGGAATCAAGTACTAGAAATTATGTGTTGACAATCTTAAAGAACACTTGAAACTTCAGGAAAGAGGTGGATGTCTGGTCATGAATATTGTATTGTTAATTTAGCACTTAATTCTTAAAGTGAAATAAAGATCTGTTATTTTATTTGGATATGAAAGATAACAGTCTCTTAGAGAATGAAAAATTTCTTCTTTTGGTTTAATTCAGATAATAATTTTCCTATCTTAGCGAGTTTCTTAGGAAAAAGAAAATGTATACAGTACATTGGATATATGCTGTCCATTGCAATTGCCTTGGAACATAGCATCATTTTCCTTTGGAGTCTGTGGTTCAAATTGCATTTTATTTGGTTAATGGCATCAGAATAACTCCCCTCAGTAAAATGGATTTTTATCAAGAGAAATGTACCACAACAATACCTGTTGTAAGGAAATACTCTTCAGTGCACTGCTGCTGCAGAATTACAGTAGTCAAGTTATACAAAAATTTATAGAGAATGAGAAACAAAAAATATTAAATATGTAAAAAATCTATTGCTTGAAGATAAACATCAGATTATAATATTACTATGTTTTCCGGTAATAACAATTAAAATATATACACTAAAACTTGTTGATACCAACCTTACTTTTCAGGAATCTCATTTTCCATAAGTTTGGCTACCAGATCACCATAAATGGGAGGGCTTTCAGTTCATCCATTGCAATTTTAAATTTCATGATTTGTACATCTCAAAAGAGCAAGACAACTGCAGTGAGCTGCAGATTTGACTGCATATTCCATTAGACAAATCTAAGCATCTTTTCAGAATTTTAGGACTGGTGGTCTCTCTGAATACAGCCTGGTGACAAAAAGTTAAAAACCCAATTGTGCATGCAGGTTTGTATGCATGTTTGTTTTTAATTATCAAACAGTATGAAAGTTCCTGAGTTTACATATAATTATAAAGTTTATGTAGCCTTATTTAAAATATATTTATTAAAAGTCCTGAATGTACAAATCATGCTTTTAATTGTATCAAATGTGGTTTCTTAAAATTCAGACTCTTTTTTTTCTTTTTTTTTTTTTCTTAAGATTTTGACTAAGATTATCTATTATAAAATGACACTTTTAAAATCTTTTTTAATTAACTTACACACACATGCACTTACAGACATGCACACTCTGAGTTTCCAAAAGAATTGGAAGGGGATGCAGTGCAACATTAATATTTAAAGGCTTGTGCATTAATAATAATAGATATCCTAAGATGAAGATAATTCTTTGTATGACTCTGAATCATTTCCATTAAATTGTTGCTAGCTGTTATGTTTGAGCTCAAAAAAAAAAAAAAAAAAAAAAAGGCTAATTGTCCCTTACTGGAGGTTTGTTTAATTCTGGTATGTTGAAACACTGACAACAAAGCCAGAAAACCTCCTTAAACTGCTCTGCAAGGTAGTAAATAGTGTCTTTGCATCTATTTTTCTCCAAGACATGGAGGGCAGAACAGTTGGCCGTTGTGGAGCCTTCACTCTGGTCCTACCTTTCTGGGTTGGAGCATTCTCTGCTATTCTCTGCAGAGTTCCTGCTAAGTATGACCACTGGAGGTGGCTCTACCTTATGCTTTTCCAGGCAAAGTAGCAGCCAGGTTGTGACCACAGCTATACAGTGTCTGATTTATGGAATATGAGGTTACAATTAGTCCACTTGCCCTGACCGAAGTTTCTAGAATTGTAGTAACTGTCTTCTGTCAGTTAAAAGATGTGATTTAGGCATACAATTTCTTACTGTATTGAAACCTTTTCTTTAGAGTAGCTAATAAAATATATTATTTTCTTTTTACTTTTCTTTTTAATAACTACTGATATACAAGTTTCTACTCATTTTATTGCCACAGGCGAGGAACAAAAAAAAAAAGACAAAGCAGTGCAACTGTATATTATACAGGGTATTTACTTTATGGACTTGACACTAGATTAGACTTCTAGTTTAGGTGTGCTATACCTTGAAACCTAGATGTTGTATACAATTGAGGGAAAGAGATAGTTACAGAATTTTGTAGTTTGTATTATCTGAGAAACAATAGCGTGAAAGTTCTTAAAAACTGTTAGTAGTATGTCCATTAGTGAAACTGTGCGTATTATACCCAAGACTGTAGCAAATGGCTAAAAAACTGTTAGAAACTTTCTAATTCTGTTAATATACTTATGGAAGTCAGAATTTTTATGTGTTTTGAGAAATGAAACATTTCTACCCACATTGTACAAATTCAGGAATTTCAGTACTTAAATGCAAATATGTTTATAATCTGGGAGATTTTGTTTTCCTTTGTATAGATTAGTTCAAATGAACAGGCTTTAAAAAAAAAGTCTATAAAGCAAGGCTTTTAAAATTAGATTGGTTTCTCAAATTGATATAGCTCAAGCTGCAGCAATTTACTAATTAAATAAGTGTTTAAATTTCTATTCAGATATTCCCATTGACTTGAAGGGGACAAATATATTAACATGTAAGCAAATGCTTAACAGCTTTGCTTAATCAGACCCATCAGTGGCTATTTTGGAGAATGGGAGGTCTTGATTCAGGCATCACATCCTGAGTAATTTAAAATTTATCCTATCATAGATAAATAACCTGAGAAGTTAAAACACTGAAGCATGCCAGTATAAAACCAAGAGCTTGCTGCTTCATTGCTAGAAGCAAATTGTTTTGCTGCTTTGCTTTCAGCTTATGTATTATTTCAGAGCTGATCAAAAGAATTGGTAGCAAAGTGTGAAATAAATTGTACTTCTAAGTAAATCGATTTAACATTCCTTGGTGCTTTAAGTGATTTTAGTAATATTAATATTTAAAATATTTCTGTCTGAAATCTTTTTATGACTATGTATAGCAATAATGGCCACCATTTCATTCTGCTGTTTTTCATATTAGAATATTACACAGTAAACATTGTAAAAATACTATCTTTTAGCACTGAAATGGATGCAAAAGATTTCAAGTGTTTATTTGCATGTAAATGACTGAAGTTTTATTCAGTCAATAAAAACAGTCTATTAATTCTTTTACTACATTTCTTACATAGGTTAAAACTCAGAGAATATGAGGTTTTCAGCTGAATGAGAACTTCTCCCCTTAACTTCCATTTATGCAGAAAAATAACGGGTTTTAACTTTATATATACCTTCCTAATTGACCTCCACAGGTTTTTTTTCCATTGTGTTATGCAAATTTAACAATTAGTTTGTTTGCTTTTAGCTGGGAGAAGTGTGTAATTAAAGTATCTGTTCATGGGTGGACTAAAGATATGAATAAGCAAGAAGCATAGTATTTATAGGTGCTTTGTCTAAGCAGTAATGGTCATTTCAGCAAGCACATGCATATATTATGACACTAATGTATTTAGAGGCTACAGCAATCTGACAGCCAGGTACATTCATGTAGGCACAACAGTATGATAAAAGCAGTCCAGACATCTGGATCACATACAAAAACATTTCTGAACAATTCACATTATTGCACTTACCCAAATTTCCAGTCTGGTCCACCTCTTTCTCTTGTTTCTTTCTCCGCCTCTGCCTTTATCTTTTATGTACTTGCAGAATCTCATTTTTCCTTTACAAGTCATCTCCATCTGCTTTTGTGTCAGAGTGGCCCTTGTGCCACACATCACATTGAGGAAATCTCAAGATGAAGGGCTGTATTCACATCACTACTTCTGTCTCAGCACTGTTTCATGCTTGTCACTGCTCAGCACTCAGCGCCACACTGCCTTGTTTTGTCAATAACCATTTATTTGTTGCTGGAATAGTAGCAACCATTACATCTGACCTCCCTGTTTCATCAATTATGGATAGATTATTGGATGTGAACATCTGCAAAAGCTTGCTGTTGAACTTACCTCCTGGCTGGGATTAGATAAAGTATTAAACTGTTGTTTATTGTCAGGCCAAAACTCTACTGGGAAGCCAGGGAATTCCAAGACTAGCAGACTCCCATCAGCAAGCACCAAAAATTGTTTAGTATTGCCACCGTTTCCCATAAGATCGTAGCCATTTATTATTTACACTTATTACTAGTTGTTATAACATACTTGATAAAAGCTCTTGGCAGGCACAGTGTTTCCAGCTATTGTCACATCTGTCAGGATGGAAAGGATACATAAACTGTTTTTTCCTCTTATATTGCTGTTAAAGGGTAACAGATGAAGCTTCTTCACTCCAGACTGTTAAGCCATGCTTTATTTTGAAGAAATATGTCAACAGTGACTGGGTTGGAAAACATTATATTCCCGTACTAAATAAAGGTTGCAACAACCTTTACTAGAGTAATGTTCCTTGCAGTGAAGATTTCAAACTGGACAATAACAACAAACTAAAATACCTGGTTTTGACATTTGCATAGATTTTTGTTCTGAAGGGACCTGGATTATTGTGTTTTTTTTTTCATAAAACCCTTTATGAGGTATAGTAAATAATGATTACTGCATTCCTACAAGGTTGTAGATGTAGAGAATGAGAATTAATGTAATTGTAAGCAACACAGAAGGAAGGAATTAAGAGCAGTAATACAGAAGATAATACAGAAGAAATAAGAATGATGGGAACAAAAGTTAATGTTTATTCTATCATTTCTACATTTCAACTCCTTTAAGTTTCCTGTGGAAAAAAAAAAGATGAAGTATACAGGGTGAACTCCTGACCTCATAGAAGCCAAAAGAAGTTTAAAATCACTCTAGGGAAAGGAAATTTCTCAATTAATGACTTGTATTCCATTCAGAATCAAAACAAAATATACATACTCTAAATACGATGCAAAGCATATGAAAAAGACATGACACAGGCAAAGAATCCTACATATTATCTCAATAGACTGCTAAAGAATAAGTTAAATGCTTGTCTTCCCTTCTCTAATCCTTCAAACCTGAAGTATGTGTTGCCATGTAAGTTTAAGGAGCATCAAGGTAAATATTGCACTTGATAGCTAAGTATAATAGGAGGGAAGAGTGTGGACTATATGGAGCATTTACCCCTCAGGGAAACTGTCAGCCAAGCAACACATAAGCAATGTCCTAGCAAGAACCTATGGAAGGTCATGGACAAAGCTGCTCCACTTAGATGTTTGACTTGGCCAGACTTCTGTGTGAATTCTTCTATATCCCTCTGTCCCCAATTCCCTCGCTCCAAGACACATGCTTATGCTATGCATTATCCTCTATTTGGAGGATTAGACACATCAGACTCCCTGGAATAGCATTTCTGGAACAAACCACACTGGCCAATTCCAGACAAGGTCTTTCTGTCTCTGTAGAACAGAAAATAATTTTGTGCATTTCTGGTTTCTTATTTTATTTTATTTTTATTTATCAAAACAGTGTAATTGGTTGATGCTAAGGGGAAGGAGTCAGCATTCACATTTACAGAACTTCAGTTCTGGGAAAAGAGGGAGAACTGTTTGGCTGCAAATCAGGGACTACTCCCTCTTTCCTCAGCATGGCTCCCAGTTTCAGTAGCAGTTAAATGTGAGCATGCAGACAGAACACTGTCCTGCTTCTACCCTGGATGCTCATTTAGCATTTAACAAGGCACAGGCTGCTGTTCAGCTAGTATCAGTACGTTATTTTGCTGGGATCAATTAGCTCTGTTCATTGTAATAAATACATTGCATGAACAATATAATATTCTTATTGCTGTTCAACCTCCCTCACACTGTGTTTTGTTTGAAATAAGCATACATCTGGGTTTGTATTGTGAAACTCTTCCTTGACCGTACTCAAGATGGCCAGAGCTGGGTAACCATTCAAGTTATATTAATAAAGACTGCACCTTTTAGGCATTTTTAAACACTTATTTCTTGATGAGTTATGGGAGAGGATTCACTGAACTGCACAGTGCCTATGCACAGTTCTGTTGTCTTATATTTTCACTGGGTTGTATGAAAGTGATTATTTAGTGATTGCCAGATCTATATGTTTCTTCTAAAAGTATTTAAGAGGTACTAAGTGACATGTGGCCAGTAGTCTCACTTGATTGCATTGCCTGTCTACCAACACCTATTATTGGCTCTGGAAAAATATTGTCAGATGCTGTTGGCCAGACTGGGCCTTAGACTGTTACTGTAGTGCCTGTCAGAAATCATTAGCTAGTGATCTCTTTGACTAATGTTCCAGTTGATTGTCTGATACATGTTCAAGATCCGTAAATGAGGCAGAAGCATCTTTACTGCTCACCAGCTGTGAAATGGCTAAACACATCTAGATTTTCAGAAATAAAAATAAATGTATTTCCAATAAAGTTTGACAGCAATATCAAGTGCAAAGCTGAGAGCAGAACTATGTTTTTCTGGTTTTTAAAGTGACAGTATTATAAATCAATATTATCCCATCATGTTTTTGTCAGAGTAATGTATTTTACCAAAATACTGAAATACTGCTACTAACATTAATCTTGAGTTGAATTGGATAGACATTCTTTATTTAACATAAATTCATACCTTCGATTTTAACACTTTTGTCCATTATCCCCAGATGTATCAATGTTTAGCATAGCCTATGTCCTTTTGTCTGAATCCTCTGTGTATGCCAATGAGGTGTATGCATGTTTTTATGGACATATAAAAGAAGTGGAGGTATGACAACAGTAAAAAATAATGGTGGGATTTTGGGGAGGGGGAGGTTTGAGGGAGGAGCTGATGTATCTGTTTTATATTAATGGAATAATCCCAGGAGGGACACACTGGCATAATGCTGAAATAATTGAGAAGCAAATCTGGACCCAAGAGCTGACTAACATTTTCTTGGCAAAGGAGGTAAAAACGAAATTCAGCACTATCTAGAGAATCAGTGCAAGATTAGTTTACAGATAAATAGGCTCTAGTTTGTAGATTTAAGAAGAGCTTGTTACTTTGCCTTATTTTTACACTGTAGCTAATTGTAACCACAATAGACTTACAAAGTTGCAGGAAGAAAGCTGATGTGTGTAAATAGAGCTCCCAAAGTAGCTGTCCTCCTTCTAGGAGGAGAAAAGAAAACAAGGGAAATTGTATAGTGCATCCCAATCTTTTTATTTTATGTTTTGGAGCCATAAAAGCTCCTTCTTCATTTATTTGTATTTTTATTTTTTATTTCTGGATACACCAAAATAAAAGTGGATGGCATGTGGGATAGTTGTCTAATGTAGAAGACAAAGTTGAAGACTTCTTCCACTGTCCCACACCCTGCATGAATCACTGTGTCAATTCTGCTCCTACACCAGTATGCAAACTTTGTAATTTTAAATTTACAATACAAATTAAAAGTGTGCTGTAATTGCAAGAGACTTTGATTGAAATCCTCTAATGCTTACATGTTAATCTAGCATTTATCCTGCCCTACCTCCTTTTCCTGTCCTGAATGCTAAAGGTAATTGTACTATAGGTGAGAAGAACCCTCTTCATTTCCTCCACATAAATAGATCCAGGGCAATTGTAGCATACAGGGGCACAACAGAGTCCCTTCCAGCAAGAATGTGTTTGTTTCTGTGTCCCTACATAGTATCTAAAGCTGGGGGAGTTATTTGAAATACAGTCATAAAGGATATTTTTTCTATTGTAATTTGTCAAGATTTCCTCCCTTTCATGTAGAAGATTTAATTATTGTTATTTCATCACTATTTAGAATGAAACACCTGATTTGTGTAGAGCAGTGGTAACCTGGGACCAATATGAGCACTTTTCATCAATATGAATGAGTGGCTTTATTTATTTACTTCTTTCTAGCAGTTGTTGCAGAGATGCAGTGAAACAGCTTTCTACTTTAGCTACTTTATTTTTTTCCTCAGTTTTATATGTACTTTTAGGCTTTGTGATATCTTTGATAGAAAAAAAGTGTAGTAGCCTAAAACAGGTGCCTAGGCAACCTTTCTGTGCTAGATAGTAACAACTAGAAGCCCTGTGTCGTATTTTTATATTGCAGAGGCCAGTTTAAAGTAGGAGTGATTTCAGGGCAGTGCATAAATTTTTGGAAACCTCCTGACACTGTTATGGAAGATTTTTTTTTAATGGCCACGATTATTACAAGTGTTGTAGGTCCTGTGAGTTAAATGCAAACCCAAGAACTGTTTCTTGGACAGTTGTGTGCATTTCTGTCATCCTGGATTGTTAGAAGGACATACTGCAAGCCTTGACAAAAAGTTTTGAGTATGCATTCAGTTTAGGGTGAGTTCTGAACTGATGTGACAATTTCCTAACTGAGGTGCCTTTATATTCTTAATCATATCTTGTGCATTGATAACTCAATTGACAATGACCTTCAAGTATAGAATGCAGTGCTGATGTACATAAGAACATAACTGATAAGTAAGTATTTGAGGGATGAGAAATAGTTCAGCCCACATTAATAAATGCTACCTTTTGTGAACACAAAGGTTATGTAACTGAAAAAAAAACAAAAACAAAAAACCAACAAAAAAAACCAATGAGCCTTGTTCAGGGATACTTCTGCATGTAGTAAAACTCTTTCAGTAACTAGGAAATCTGAGTAGCAGATACAGTGGTAGAAATGGTACAATCATACATTTGCACACACAGGTTGTCTTCTTTTGAACCATGCACTTTTCCAATGACAGTATTTGCAGTCTTAATAGAAAATGCTCTATCTTTTGCCTCAGTATAAACAGGCATCTTGGGGCACACAGGCTACTGTTGTATGTCCCTGGGCATCACCCATCCCCCTTCAGAGCTGGTAAATAACATCCACTACTCCTTTCTTGGAAATGTGCAAAAAGGATTTCTATACATAGTCTTTGGAGATTTCCTGTTTTCTCATGTGTGTAATAGGTTGGGTCAAGCAGCAAAGAGGAAGGAGGAATAGGATTTCATTTTATATGCACTGTCCTGTCATCACCATTAGAAAAAAAAAAAGGGATGAAAAAATAAATGCAATACAAGTGATGTCAATGTTAAATTAAATTAAGATAATTATGTTTTTATGCAGCAGCTGTAGACCTTCAGTTATATGAGGGGTCATGATAATAGAGCACATTCCAAATGAATGTTAACAAACTGCTTGGGTCCATGAATAATTAGCCATAAAAATAACAACATTATCAACAATATTTTAAGCCAACACTGTTTAAGTGTGTAACTTATAATTTATTCACTTTTTGGGTATCTGAATTGTACTAAGAATACGTGTCTTAGTGACAGTTTAAAGAAGGAAAATAATGTTAAGTTGTATTTCAGCATATCATTCTAAAACACTATGAACACAAAGGATACCAAATTACAGTATTGATTATGAGAAATCCATAAAAGCACAGCTCCTTAAAATATTTTAAATTATGGGTAAGACAATTTACCTTGTGATTCAGGTAATGCTTCTTCAGTTTTTGCAAAGTGCCAAAATTTAAGGATTTAAATGCAAGTATCTTTTTAATTTGTTAATTACTGAGTACATTCAAACAACTATAAATAATCATCAAAAACTTCATTTTGTTACAGCTAAGTAAAAACTTTACAGCTAAGTGTGAAAACTTTCATTTTGTGTTTCATAAGGACATAGAGATGCAGGCGGGGGGGGAATGGAAATTCCTAGCAGTGTATTTATTGGGTTTTATTCTCCTGTTTCACAGATTTTGAACACCTCTGTAAAAATCTTCACAGCACTTTGTGATGTTGCCGGCCTAGGCAGAACATACACAGCTATAGCCAAGATCCTGAGAAGGTAGGTTAGTGCATCCTTGTCTGACTGTCAGTGCAGATTCATTCAACTGTGAAAGACTTAAATTGTTAGAGGTCCGTCGCTCCCATTACCGACTGCTTAAATTTTAAGCAGTGCCCTTCTTGCAGTAAGTGACCTTTTCATCAAAAGTTATTTTAAACTGGTACACATTTCTTAAAGTGTATGATCCAAGCTTATCTTTATCTGTATAGTATGTCCTTTTTCCCCCTACACTTTGGAGGCTTTTCTAACTTATTTTTTCACAAGTTTGGGAGGGACCTTACTGGAGAATAGAAACCCAGGTTGAAAAGACAAGACATAGAAGAAGGTATCAAGCTTCAGTAGGTGTCTCAATCTTATGTGAAGTGTAAGTTTTCTTTTATTGCAATCAGTTCTGCGGAGGCATTTCTGGTTTGTCCATGTATAACTAGATATAAATTTGTTGCAAATAAGATGCTTGTATTCAATATTTTTATTTTTGCATCTGGCATTAAAATATTCTTGCAGGTGAATTAGTTTGAAACTACTTCAGCTCCTTATACAAATAATTTTGACATAGTATAATGCAATTGTCTTATGAAGTATAAAAAAAAAAAATATTTAAATGATGGTTGTAGCTTATCCTTGATTCATCCTGTGTTTGGGGACTTGAGTGCATATGATGCATGATAGAAATTGGGAAATTGTTTATGGAGGAGAACTTGTCACCTGGTTTATTTCATTGTGCTGAGCAAATTCTCCTATTTGAGTTAGATACCTTGTCTCTTGGCCTTGCAGAGCATATAGGGACCAGCCACAGTCACAGTTCTCTTCAACTCTCTGATACATAATTCATGGCTACTCATATTCTGAGCATCTTAAATGAGCACATGGGATAGGATGTTCAAAAAGCCACAGAACAGACTTAGCAGGTCCTGTTTTCAAAACTGTCTCAAGCCTAACTGAGAAAGATTTAGTTGCTAGGACACCAGCTGTTGCAGTGAGTGACTTTGCAATGAGTGCAAAGGTGTCTGAGCTCTTAGTAGCATTCATGGGTTCCTTGCATTCAAAAAAAATCAGCAGTCTGGGTAGAGGATGGCCTAAGATAGTCAAGATAATATTCTTAAAAAAAAATATTTGCATTAGTTTCCTCTCTCTATGATTTAGACATTCTGGAGTGAGATCACAGTTACTCCAGTTACAGATTTTGAGTTCCTAATGAAATCAGATTACTAAACCCTTCATCTGAAAGACCATGATAGTGACAATTCTTTTCTTAAAAGCGGAGCTAAAAGAGTAGCTAGTGATTTTCTTCTGCATCAGAGATGTACTCCATACCTTCTGGGAACATTCTCTAGCTATCTAGGAATTAACAGTCTCACTGCTTTCTGGTTGTTGCAATTTGAAAAAGAGGAAAACCAGTGGGTAAGGAGAAATGAGAAGGGAAACTAAGAGCAATAGGACTCCCCAGTTAAGTATTTAAGGCATTCTCCCAGGAGAGGAATATCCTGATTGATTCCAGTGAAGGAAGAACTCACTTTCATATCTAGGATCAGAAATTTAACTGCTTATCTGTTGCACAGGTAAAGACACAACTGTAAACCCTTTCTCTAGAAAATGCCCGTTGTGGTGTTTTTATAAAACTCATATGGTATTTATGCCCTGAGAGCATTAACCGAATGAAACACCTTACATATGTATCTGCTTTTAAGTGTCACAGATAAATGATAGGCTAAATTACTCAACCCTGTAAAATATCATCATGATTGTCAGCACCTTTCAACCATTTCAGAAACTTTTATGTAGAAAAGTCTGGGTATCTATGAATCATAGAATAGTTTGTGTTGAAAGAGACCTTTAAAGTTCATAGACATAGAGCTGTTGACCTTCCAGATGCAACCATCCAACCAATTCTTTATTCACTGAGCAGTCCACCCATCAAATTTGTATCTCCAGTATAAAGAGAAGGGTGTTGTGAAGTACTATGAAAAAAGTTTCACAAAAGGCAGGAGGATGTAAAGAAGAGGGGGCCAGGTTCTTCTCAGTGGTGCGTAGTGACTGGAAAAAAAATTACAGTCAGAGTGAATGTTGGAACAGGTTGTGAAGTCTCCATCCTTCAGAAGTCACTCAAAACCCCTCTGGACAGAGGCCTGCTCTAGTTGACGCTGCTCTGAGCAAGGGGGATGGACATTATCTCCCTTCCAACCCTAACTGTACTGTGATTCTGTGATCTTTGTCTTAAGCAGTCCCTTTAGATAAATTCCCTGTTGTCTTGTAATGCTTTCTAATAGAACACTTCCTGTAACCCAGTATGATGCCTATTTCAGTCAAACCTACATTTCAAAATTCAGTAGCAGAATTTTTCATGACGAAAATCACCCTGGTGCAGTTGTAGCAGTTCTTCCTTGGAAAAGGAAAGGGCATAGAAAAAATGGCGTGAAAAGCCAATGTAAAGACAGTGAAAAAAAAAAAAGAAATCAACATTGTAAGTTGCTCTCACATCAAACTTTTGGATGTTGACTTGTCTGATGTATAGCAAACAGGCACATTTCTGGCAAGCCTGTTCAGAAAATATTGTATAAATGCATGAATAATTACTTTTGGTGATAGAATCTCCCTACTCAGCTTATGATAGCTTGATCACTATTTCTTTACATGTATTTTCACCTGATCTAGATTGTGCAAATCATTTTAGACTTGATTCATAATGTCTTTACAAAGAAAATATGACTGTTTTCTAAAATAATACATTATAACCACAATGTCTGTGAGAATTTGCACTGATCACCCTGTGATAGGTTGGAGAAAGTGGCTGAGACCTCCCAGATCACTCAGAGCCGGTCTATAGCTTTGGAATTTTTTGTTATATCTTTCCTGCAGATGTTTCCACAGACCATGGGAAACTGAAAATCTCTATCATGCACTTAGGCATGTCATTTTCCAGGGAAAAAATCTAACATAATAGCATCATGTTCTTGACTTATTCTGCCAGTGTCCACCATAGTAATGACTTCTTGTGGACACATGATTTATACATCCAATTCAATCACATGAGCAATCCTATAAAAGGTGCATATTTTCATAAAAGTCTAATATGGGTAAAAATCTCATAGGGCATTTTAGCATGAAACTGGAAAATGAGTTGCTATAGATATGTAATCTCTTCTGCTGAAGTCATCATAACTGTTCTGTGGGATCATGAATGACTATATCTTCAGGAATTACATTTTATGCATTTAGGAAGGTGATGTCTAAGGAGATAGAAAGTATATGGCTGCATAAAATCCCATGTAGATTTTTGAAGGAACTATAAAATATTAGCCCTTCGAGTAAGAAAGGCCTGTTTATCATGTTATCAGATCTTGTGCAGGATAAAGTGTTCAGTAATCCTTCTAACATACTTTAAATATCTCAAGCATAGTGCTTTTATAAAGTACTTCCTTTGAAAAATTGTTAAACTGTACCAAAGAATTTCTAGTTGGCAAAAGTGAAGTTCTAACAGTGAGAAATATCTTTCTGATGTGTACCAAATTGATTTCTGTTTGCTTGAAAGAGGTTATATGCCCTGGAAATTTTCAAATGTTCTGTATGTGGAGCATAGGTTTTTATGTGAAATACAAAAAAAAAAAAAAAAAATAGCCAAAAATACATCAAAACATTTCTATTAATTCCTGAAATTAAGAAAACCTTTTTACATTTTCTCCTGTCACTGATTCCATTTGCTTTATTACTTTCAGCCTCTAGCCCACAAACTTGGTGGCACAATCAACAAACCCCTTAGTGGCTGTTTCATCTCTGCTCTATTTGATTTCTCCACTCTGAGTAAATGATTAAGTTTTCATGCATTGGTTCAACCAAAATCTATGTTCACTCAACCACATCCTTTATTGATTACTTCTACTGCAAACAGTAGGCCAAGTGTGATATACATAATTGGACAGTTGTCAGGGGATGTGGGTGTTAACAGTCCTGTTTTCCCAATTGGAAACTGGAATCACCTTGATACACAAATATTCTGCACTGTTTCATTCTCATTCCTTGGACCGAGGAGTCCTTTCCTCAGAATATATGTTTTTAACTCTCAAAGGTCTGGTTGAATGGATTTAATGATTATACCATATAATATGCTCTTCAAGTTGCACCTGTGCACTGCATATAGAAAACTGGAAAAACTGGAATTAATATTTGTCTAACACTTTAACCTTGTCCTTTAACTTATATAAATCATAAGCTGTATTTCTGTGGGGAAACATTTGATTCTCTCTTCTTAGGAAAAAATAAAAGTTTTTTTAAAAATGTTTCTAATTCTAAAATTTAGGAGCTGTTTGACATTTGGCAAATGTTTACTGTACAGTATACTTAATATTCCCATGATATTAAAATACTTGTTAGGAAACTTTAGTAAATCCAACTCTGCTTATTGACAGCTCAGCTTTACAGTAGCATATACTTGAACATTTCAAGCATCTTAGTTTGCAGTGTTGTAGTATTCTTTTGTAGCAGTCTAACTCAACCACATGCAGATAATCATTGCAATATTGTAAATTTGCAGCCACGCTTTGTTGTGTTTCCGTTCCATGGCAAGCTCTACCCTGTTATAATTACTCTGATAGCATAAGAGAGAACTGCAGACTTCTGACAGATTTTGAAAGCACAGATCCCTAATAGAGTTTATAATAAAAACTGATGTAAATAAAACCCTGTCAGTCATTTGCTGCAGGAATAAAACTTGAACTGTTTTAAAATAGTGAGAAAATAAATTACAGTTCTTTATCACTTACAGGAATTTCCATTCCTATGACTTTCTTAATTGTGGATTTATTGTCTTGCTTGGTGACTTGACATTTAGCATGCTACACTCTTATAATAGTGACTCAAGTTCATGGCTAATATTGAGGTCAGCCGCAGTAATACTTCAGCCTTAAAGGGAAAAAGAGTTCACTGCCTCGCAAGCAAACCCAGATGTCTATCTTACATCTTGGAATCATACTGCAGAGATCGTATATTGTTAATAAGCCCAGCTTTATTAAAAAATAATAAAAATAAATTTTATTTTTTTTTTAAATCTGCAAATGTTACTGTCAAAGTACATTAGCCAGTTTTCAGCTTGGATTCAGTTGTGACCTCGGGTTGCTCTGATCATCCTGGGATTTGAGGTTGACACCTGCAGTCCACAGCTTGTAGATTTGTCTGTGTGACTCCTGTGACCTTTGATCCCCCCAGCCGAAGTGCAGTATTACACTCAGGGAAAGGCTGTCATCCCCAGAACAAGGAGACAGCACACTGTGGAGCTGCTGCTGCTGTACCACCAGAGTTCTAGAGCAAGAAATGGCACCTCTGAATGAAAGGAGCACACAATGTCTCAGTGAAAAACTATTTGCCATCCTCCTTCCCATATTTTGTCAGGACTTGAGGTCCAGCTGTATTGGAACTGTTACCAGCTACTAAGTAGAAAAAATACTAAAATAATGGAAAATCCAAAATCCTGTAAAATAATCACCTTCATTTTCATTCTTGGCCTTAAAATATAGCATAAAAATATTCTGCAGAAGAATTCTGTTTTATCTTACTCAAAGGAACCAGCTCTGCCCTCAAAGGTTCTGTGTGGACTAGTCTCATTGGTCTCAGCACAGGTAGTGCCTAGACAACTGTCTTGGAAATGAAGTCCAGTTATGGATGGGTCATCACAAAATTAAGTTAGTTCAGAACAGAGGGATAAATCTTCAGCAATTGGAGAAGCCATCCAAGTGAATAATTAATTTTGTTCCTGGCCTTTGCTCCAGTCAGGGAAAAGCAGATGAAACTATCCAGTACTTGGTGGAGTTTATGAAGACTGCTGAGAATGCTCATCTAAACCAAAGCCTGATGGACTCGAGTATACTACTTGGGAATGTTTACAATGAAAGAGTAAGTATTGGTTATAGTAATTACATAAAACAACTGAGTTTAATTTATGGTAAAAATATAGTTTTGCATATAAAAGGACACAGAAGAATTTGATCTGGGTATTGTATCTTATGAGAGTTACCAAAGAGGAAGATACTGTGTAACTAAATAAAATGTGCCTTAAGTTTTCGGGAAAGGTGAAAATTTCACACCATATCTAACACACAGAGTTTTGTTCTAGATTAAATGAATGAAAACTCCAAATTCAGATCATGTCAAACTTCCAGTGCTGTGAAAAGTCTGCATCCCCAGTCACTGTTGGGGCCACATATGCCCATAAAGAGTCATCAGTTAGCACATTTTATTGTACAATTTTATTGTACTCTATGTAGAAATTCATGCTTTTTTTTTAAATGTACTGTATACTAATAAGCAGCTTTTAGTCTTAGCTTGATTTCTTCTCTGCATTCTCTCGGACATGTTTATGAAATGGGTGCTAGCAGCAAATAGTCTGGCAAAGGTTTCTGTTGGTAGTGGAAAGGCTTTATCTTCTAAATGCCTCCATCCAGCGTGATGGCTTTTATTTGGCCTGTTTAAATCTATAGTCAGTGATGGAAAATATTAAGCTAGAAGTAACTAAGAAACTTCCTTTATCATAGTTTCTAAGGTCTTTTGAAGTTTCTTTCTGACTCATGTGCCCGGGTGAATTGTTTCTATGGAGTGGACCCTACAAAGGCAGCAGTTCTGAAGGCTGCTGGTCAAGGTAGCAGTTTCCATGTTTGTCCCTTACCTCATCTAGAGATACTGCACCTGCACTGCAGTGGCACTTGGGTTTTGAAATCAGAAGGGTTAAAATATTACTGCAGAAATGAAAGATTCATGTTGAGTCCTTAAACACCTATTTTAGAGCCAAAATGTTACATGAAATTATTTAGGTACAGTGAGTAATAAAAATAATTTGTTCTGCAGACTAGACAACATGGAAATTAAGAAGCACTTTCACTGTGACCAAAATAAAAATAGAAATCAAAATCACACTCTCTAGATTCTGCTGCCTATTTTTTGGTCTTTTTTATGTGTAATACATTTTGAACAGGCTACTTGCCCCAGTTCACTTACCTATTCATTTTTTTCTGGATTCCTCTTGCAGACAACTCAGTGTTGCTGGCCTGTTTTTATTTTGTAAGTAGTATTTAATACTCTGGAATCTCTAAATTATCCTGAGAGTTCCCTATTTTTATATGTTCTTACCATATATTACACATTTCCTACTGAAAACTAAGTTTTAAAGTAATTGAGCACTTGCTGAAGTAACTTTACAATTTATATGAAACTTAGGAGAAAGTTGAGTGATTTGACAGTGTACTCAACTATTCTACTCCAAATTTGAAAAATAACCAAATAATTTCTGTTTAACTAGCTTTCTATTTAACTACTTCTGCCACCATTGTTAATACTCATATGAGAACTGGTATTATGAAAATTAACTTTTTTTTATTATTCTCTAAATTCTTTTTCTCAGTTCAGAATTTGCTGGCTTGAGCAAGGACAGTGGTGTAGAAGGAAGAAATGTAATGGCTTAATCTTATTAACTTACATAAAATATGTGATTTAGACATAAAAAAAAAAAAATAACCCCAAAACTTCTTAGTTTTATAGTTCCCTGTTTTCTATTACATCTTTTTCTGCAAGGTCAGCAATGTTTACCAAAACTGAGTCTAAATTGATAGAATCATGGAAATGTCTGGGTTGAAAGGGACCTCTAGAGGTCATCTAGTCCAACCTCCCTGCTAGAGCAGATTACTCAGAGCCTTATCAAGCCCCACCTTGAATGTCTCCACAGATGGGGCCTCAACCACGCCCCTGGACAACCTGTTCCAGTGCTCCACCACTCTTGTGGTCAAGAACTTCCTTATTTCTAATAGAAATCCACTCCTTTCGAATTTAAAACCATTGCCCCTTGTCCTTTTACTACAGGCCTTTGTATACAGGCCATCTCCAGGTTTTTTTCAGGGTTTTTTATAAACTCTCTTCAGATACTGGAAAGTTGCTAGTAGGTCTCCCTGGAGTATTCTTCAGGCTGAACAATCCCAGCTCCCACAACCTGTTATTGTAGGAGAGGTGTTCCAGCCCCCTGATCATCTTTGTGGCCCTCCTCTGGACCTGCTCCATCAAGTCCATGTCCCTCCTGTGCTGAGGGCTCCACAGCTGGATACAGGTCTCCAGGTGAGGTCTCACTAGAGCAGAGCAGAGGGGCAGAATCACCATTCTTGATCTGCTGCCCACACTTCTGATGCAGCCCAGGATGGATTGGCCTTCTTGGCTGCAAGCACACACTGACTGCTCATGTCCAGCTTCTCGTCTATCAGCATCCCCAAGTCCTTTTCGGCAGGGCTGCTCTCTTTCATCTCATCCCCAAGTCTGTAATTGATAGTGGGGATTGTTCTAGCCCAGGTGCAGGACTCTGCGCTTGCTCTTGTTGAACCTCATAGGGTTCACCTGGGCCCACCTCTCCAGTCTGTCCAGGTCTCTCTGGATTACTTCCCATCCCTCCAGGTTATCAAAAGCACCATTCAGTTTGGTGTCATCTGCACACTTGCTGATGGTGCCTTGATCCTGATGTCTATGTCATTGATTAAAATGTTAAACAACACAGGCTCCAGCACAGACCTCTGAGAGACACTGCTTGTCACTGTTCTCCTTCTGATCTTTGAACCATTAACCACTACCCTCTGGATGCAGCCATCCAGCCAATTCCTTACCACTGAATGGTCTACCTATCAAATCCATATCTCTCCAGCTTGGCAAGCAGAATGTTGTGGGGGACCATGTCAAAGGCCTTGCAGAAGTCCAGATTGATCACATCCATAGGTTATCCATTATCCACTGATGCTGTCACTCTGTCATAAAAAGCTACTAGGTTTGTCAAGCAGGATTTCCCTTTAGTGAAGCCATGCTGCCTGTCTTTGATCACCTCCCTGTCCTCCATGTGCCTTACCAGGCTTTCTAGGAGAATCTGCTCCACAATCTTCCCAGGCACAGAGGTGAGGCTGAAAGGTCAGTAGTTCCCAGGGTCCTCCTTTGTACCCTTTTTAAAGGTAGGTGTAACATGTCCCTTCTTCCAATCACTAGGGACTTCACCTGACTGCCACGACTTCTTAAATATTACTCAAAGGGGCTTGGTGACTACATCTGCCATTTCACTCAGAACTTTGGGATGCATCTCATCAGGTCCCATATACTTATGTATGTTCAGGTTCCTCAGAAAGTCATGAATCTGATTTTCACATACAGTGGGAGTGACTTCACCACTTTGATTGCTGCCTTGTGTTTTTTTGACTTGGGAGGTGTTGGGAGAGAGGTTTCCAGTAAAGACTGAGGAAAAAAAATCACTGGGAACCTCAGCCTTCGCTTCATCTGTTGTTACTATCTCCCTGTTCTTGTTCTTCGGGGGAGGATGTTTTTATTTCACCTTCCTTTCTTCATTTACGTACCTGTAGAAGTCCTTCTTGTTATTTTTAAATTAACTTTATTGGATCACTGCCTGCTTGGTGTCAGCTGTCATCACTAGTATTATATAAGTTAAGTAATTATTAGGCTATTTTCATTCAACTCTGTACTTCCCCCAGTGATACAATTTGCAGTAGTACTGTCCTTCTCATCAAATGAAAGATATTTCTATTTATATCCAGATCTATCCTTGGGGACCTTTAGTAAGCCAGGGATATATCTTTTACTGTTCTTCCCAAAATGACTTTGACCAAATTCACTTTGCTATGTCCACACTGTTGCTTTATCTATAGTTCCATAATCTCTGTTTCATTACCACTCTGTCTGTCTTTAATGCTGTACACTCAGTTTCTGCTTTCTTGTCCTGATTGTTCTACCTGTATGTTTCTTGTTTTCTAAAATGCCAGGGTTTTTGTTATGCATGAGAATTAGGTCTAATTTCTCCTCATTTGTTAAGCAGGTTGCCTTCTTAAATAACTGTGATGGAGTTAGCAAAACACACTCTTCACGTCTCATTTCACTTATCACAAGTTTCTTAGTCTTGATTTTCTGAATTCCTCTCACTAATTACATCAGTTAGCCTATTATAGTTCTCATGAGTATGGTAGGTAGATGTTTCTGGATTTTATGTATCCTACTGCTTATTCTTAATTCATTATTCTTTATTCACTGCTGTTTTATCATTGTCCTAATTCTGTTCTCTTGCTGTATTAGGCAAAACCGAAATACTACCTGGTATCTATTAGCCTTTTCTCCTTTTTTTTTTTTTTTTAATTACAGGCACATTATAACAATTATATAAATTTTGATGAAAAAAGAAGTGGTATGAAGTGTAACATGTTGGTTGGAGTTTCTCCTCCTGGTCTCTAAACTCTGCAGAACGGAGTTTCACTCTTAATAAATCAAGCTGAGTATGAAAGGGTAAAAACAGCTCTGAAAATGTTTACGTTCTGGAATTTTGTGTCATCAGGTCTGCAGAATTTCCCACCAATGGGAGAAATGGAATGTGTCTTCCAGAGATCAGGCATTAATATAATGTGTTAAACATAAACATATAGAAACTGACACAAGACGTTTATCTAGCTCTGACAGCAGCCAGAACTAACTCATTCAGATAAATGAACAGTTTCATAGTGATTTGCTCCCAGGAAGATTTTTTTTTTCTTGATTTGTTTGTTGATTTTTTTTTTCAGAAGTATGTCCAACTTTCTTCTTAGTAGTCCTGTGATCAAGATTATCACTATAAGTGATCCATTAAGAGGAGTTATCCTAATTTGGTTTTGGTTTTGGTGGGTTTTTTGGTTGGTTGGTTGGTTGGTTGTTTTGTTGTTTGTTTGGTTGGGTTTTTTTACCTTATTGGATATTAGAACTGTTTTGTATTTAGGAGAATACACTGCAGAGCTGCCCATATTATTTCAAGGCCACCTTCCTCAAAGCCTGAGTTAATTAGAACCCACTAAAAGTTACAAATAACGCAGGCAGCATGATTTAACTATTTTCTAAAAAAATAATTTTGTTTGCTCAGGTAATATTATTAGGTCCCTTTGAAATTTCTTGGAGCCTTGCAAAAACCTTTCTTTTTAACAGTCTTGGCAGAATTCTAGTCTGATACTTTCTCTATAATAACAATACTGATACTAGAGTATAAAGTTACTGTCTAACGAGAGATGCCATTCATTTCCCAACAATTCAATCTCTTTGTCTTTAGATTTCTCCAATTATTTTATTTATGTTCTTGTTTAGGTCCAGAGGTAGGCTACTTGCTCTTGCAACTTCTTTGGACTCCATTTCTCAGGGTAACTCAGAGTAGCTTCATGGCAAAGAAGAAATATGCAAAAGATGAAGAAATACATCAAGAAATATTTTACCTTTCAGGAGTATCCTTCAGCCTATCATGATTTTCCCCAGTTTTCTCTTTAATCCTCTTTGGTCAAGAAGTTGAGGAGTTCTTTCTGTATCTCACATTAAATATAGGTCTTGATACACTTTTTAAAATGTCTCTTAATGTTTTATCTGCTGTAGTTTATACTCCTTTTTACTGGATTCATTAATGTTCAGTTTCTGTGTTCTACAGGATACAGAGATAAATTACTTGAGTTTTCTGTTTAGCAACACTTGGCTTCTATTTCTCCTCCTATTTCTCTTTTTGTGATTAGGAATGTCCCTAGTTTTTGGCACATGCCTTTTCCACTGTAAATCTGTAGATTTTTATTTCTGTTCTTTTCTGTGCTTTAGCTCCACCATTTCATTATCCTCATTTTTTAATTTTTAAATTTTCTTTTCTAAAAGTTAGCATCACAATAGTAAATTAGGATATTTCCTCCTATAGACATGTTAAACTTAAGGAAACAGCAGTGATATATTCTAAATGGCTTGGCTGGAATGGGTATTTAAACTTAGCATTGTTATACTTAGATTTGTATGTTCAAAATACTACACTGATAACCAAAAACCAATTCATTTCTTGAGAAACATACGAGAATTGTTATCTGAATTTTAGAGGTTAGGAAACAGCAAGGGAGATTGATTTGTTTAGTACAATGCCATGAGTCATTCTGTGGACTGGCCTCTCAGATGCAACACCTCCAAGGTGCCAGAGAAGCAGGCTTTAATGTCAAGGTAAAATACAGGTGACTACAAGTAGTTTTTAAAATCCTTCTTCTGTTTCTTCTTTACTAGGGGAACTATAATGAAGCTTTTGAATGTTTCAGTCAGGCTTCTGAGGCAGCAAAAACTTTAAACAATTTGGATGAAATAAAGGCTTACTGTGGCATCGCAAAGGCTCATAAACTGATGGTGGCATTTAACAGCCATGTCGAAGCAGAAGATCCCGTCAGCCTCAAGTACCTGCTGGCCTGGAAGGAGAACAGAAGTGACATGTTCACTGACCCTCTTACAGTCGGTAAGACATTGGTTATGAAACACATTAGTGCTGTATTGTCCTCAATGGTTAAGTCGTTTTTCTTGTAGAGTTTTATTAAATTATTTCCTGGGTTTAATCCTTGTACTGAATGGAAGTTAGATTTACTCCTTTATGTGTTTATTTTAGATTAATTAAATAGGTTTAAATACAATATATCAGGGAGAAACTGAGAGAACTAGTTGCAATGGATGGTAACTTGTTTCAGTGCTGTTTTCCAAAACATCACAGTTACAAGCAAACAGTGATATTTGTTTAGTTTATTATGTTTGTCATTGTTTTAATCTTTAATTTATAATAATAATAATAATAATAATCTTCATTTGCAATCAGTTTTTAACATGCAGCCAAAAATAAGTTCCCTATTACTAAAAGTAAGAAGTAATTTCTGCTTGACATAATGAACATAGTTCTGAATTCAGAAGAACCTACTGTCTTATTTTTGGCATTGAAGGGTACAAAAAAAAAAGTAACTCCATGATATATGTTTCTTTACTGTGTTTCCTTGTCTCAGGTGAAGCATAGGACTTTGTGTAGAGTAGACTTCTTTCTTCATGGGTTAAATTAAATTTTTTTTTACTTTGTTTCCCCTGTACTGTATGTTAACACAAGACAAACTTCATTATGCATTATCTCCAAGTATTGGAAATATTAAACTGTACTCTAGTGCAGAAGGGAAAGGGATAAGTCTACTCCACCTTAAAATTTTCCTCTCTTCATTCTGGTGGAGAGTGTGAATCTGGAACACAGTGGAAATAAGTGACAGCTGGGGCAGTCATAATATGGAACTTCAGTGTTACTCTGTCCAAACTCCTTCAGTTATCATACTTCCAAAGACAAAGAATCAAAGAATCATAGAATCATAGAATATTTAGGGCTGGAAGGGACCTCCAAAGGTCATCTAGTCCAGCCCTCCTGCAGTGAACAGGGATACCCTCAACTAGACCAGGCTGCTCAGAGCCTTGTTCAACCTCACCTTGAATATCTCCTGGGATGGGGCCTCAACCACCTCCCTGGGGAGCTTATTTCACTGTTCTACCACCCTCAAGGTAAAGAACTTCTTCCTGATATCTAGTCTAAATCTACTCTTCTCTAATTTAAACCCATTACTCCTCATCCTTTCACTAGAGGCCCTTGTAAACAGCCCCTCTCCAGCCTTCCTGTAGTTCCCCGTCAGGTACTGGAAGGTCTCCCCGAAGCCTTCTCTTCTCCAGGCTGAACAACCCTAGATCATTCAGCCTCTTCTCATAGGAGAGGTGTTTTAGACCCATGATCATCTTTGTGGCCTTCCTCTGGACCCACTCCATAAAGTCCATGTCTTTCCTATGTTGAGGGCTCCAGAACTGGATGCAATACTCCTGGTGAGGTCTCACCATAGAAGAGTAGAGGGGCAGAATATCCTCTCTCACTCTGCTGGCCATAGTTCTGATGCAGCCCAGGATGCCATTGGCCTTCTTGGCTACAATTGCACACTTTGTTGGCTCATGTCCAGCTTCCCATCCACCAATACCTCCAAGTCCTTTTCTGCAGAGCTGCTTTCCAGCACCTCATCTCCCAGCCTGTATTGATAGTGAGGGTTGTTCCAACCCAGGTGCAGGACTCTGCATTTAGTCTTGTTGAACCTCAATGAGGTTCACCTGGGCCCACATCTCCAGCCTATCCAGGTCCCTCTGGATGACATCCCATCCCTCCAGCCTTTCCACAGAACTACTCAGCTTGGTGTCATCTGTGAACTTGATGATGGTCCTCTTGATCCCCTTGTCAATATCATTACTGAAGATATTAAATAGTACAGGTCCCAGCACGGACCCCTGAGAGACACCACTTGTCACTGTTCTTCATCTGGACATCAAGCCATTGACCACCACCCTCTGGATGCAGCCATCCAGCCAATTCCTTATCCGGTCCACCCATCAAATCCATATCTCTCCAACTTGGTGAGTAGGATGTTGTGGGGGATGTGACAAAAGCCTTGTAGAAGTCCAGATAGATCACATCAATAGATTCATAGATATTAGGGGTTGGAAGGGACCTAGAAGATCATCTAGTCCAACACCCTGCCCGAGCAGGATCACC
>JAOEGS010022748.1:9206-19730 GCA_025447755.1 Corythornis vintsioides
GCATTCCATCCCTGGTAGTAACTCTAAACATGAGGTGTTATCTCTGCTAGAAGCAGACACTGTCTGCAAAACATGCTTCTAACTCTAGAAAGTGCTGTTAGTTAGAAAACCTGAGCTGAAAAGTAAAATCACTGAAGAGAATTTGCTTGGTTTTCACCCAAACCAGGACACCTTTCCACTTTATGCTGATGTTCACTGAACTGTAGCTGCCTTGACATTTCAGGTCTATTATTGCTTGGCCTGATCCTCACAAGAAGCATATGAATGCCTGGCCTTTACAGAATATAAGCATGTGTTGCAATGGGGATTGGAAGGGGAAATCTACATCACTGTATGTACATGCTAGGAAGCTAACTGTGGCTTCTGCATAAACTGCTTTCAAAATTGATTTGGCTCCTACTTTTCTTGCCCAGAGCATGTAACATAGCAAAAAGGAATCCACTGAGACCCACAACAAGAAAGAATTGTAATAAGAAATCAAACACACTTAGAGCAGAAAGGTAGCAGGTAAGACTGTGTACTATGATAGCTTCCAATGTACTCTTAGGCAAAATTAATGTATCAGTGATTCACTAAACAGCTGACCACAGCAGTACAGACAAAAAGAGCGTTATTGGATGAAAGTAAGGTTGTTGGAAGGAGAAAAATAGAACCTAATAACATATGTGAGAGCACTCAGCATCAATCTAGTTGTTATACTGGGAGTGGGGTATGCAGCGGAGAAAAACAAAAGGCAATAGATGGTGTGTTTCACTGAAGGGGAAAATGGATATTTACATCTGGCTTTAACAACAATACACGTTTGTGAGTTAAAGGCCTGACTGCGTATAGGGCATGTATTTAGCTCACAGTAAAAGGTGGAACATGCAGGAAAATGACCAGTGTCAAGAAGCACAAGCTTTCTGAAATAAAACTAAGTTATTCTGGGCAAATGACATGTCAGGTAGAGTGCTGTATCTCAGCTGCAGCCTCCAACGTGGCATTGAAGCAAAACTTTGGCATTTTCCCACAGGATCCCTGAAAGATATAGATGGTAAGAAAAAAGCCATGGTTTCTGAAGTGATGAATGCCAACAAGTCACATTCAGATAAAAAATTCAGTCTGATCACAAGCCACTCTAGAGCATCCTGATGAAGTATCCTCTTATTGCTATGAGGAAATCTGTGTTAAGGTGCAAATGTAAAGTATTGCTTTGTCATCCAAAGCTGTGCTTTGGTCATCCAGAGGGCTGCCTATAGTTGCCAGTTCTAACTGGCAGTAACTTTTCTACATAGGGTGATCCACTGGCTGCATGTAAAACCTGCTTTGACACCCCAACAAAGCAGCAGTTTGGCCCTGAGCTCTCTCTCTGCAGCACACTAATACAGGTATTGTGCAGACACACAGCAGCAACAGCAAAAAACACACATGGCCAAGCATGAAGGAATGCTCCGTAAAATTGTGCCTAAGACTAGCCTGACTGAAATATTTTCCCACTTAGAGACCAACAGTCCTGTTTCACAGATGAACAGTTGGGAAAATCAATTAAAATGTGTAAAGACACAGTGTGAGACATGCTTAGAGACATTTCATTCTATCACACTCTTCTGTAGTATTTCACTGATATAGTGACACAATAGATAATGCTATTTATCATCACAATTATAAGCTTCACCACAACTTTACAGCTGACTTCTTACCTTTCAGTATGGTACTAAGATAAAGTTTTAACCATTAACCAGCCTTAGCACATAAATCTATACTAAAATGAGCTAAAAACTCTGAAAATATGACAGTGTAACTACTATCAAGGGGAATGACTACTATTACCTTCAAGGGGCTGCTTGACTTTGAGTCCTCTGAATCTCCTCTTCAGAAAGTGATCATGATTAACTTTACAATAGCTTTAAAATGTTCAGCAACTGGCAATAGCTCTGCTTCAGAAGAAGTGAAAAGAGAGAGAGACTTTTGGCAAGGGTTTTCTCCTTTAAAGAGAAAATCTGAGTCTTTAAACAATTCTTCCTTGGATGTATACTACCCTCTTAAAATGGAAAAGTGACAGGAAAATAAAATACAAGTCTCATATTTAAAATTCTTGCTTTCCTCTACTATTCCCCCAAATCCCCTAGAAGACCTTAGTATTTAATAGGAACCAGAACTTTCATCCTAGAATGGAAATCAAGTAAGATGTCTAAGTAACAGAAGTAATGGTTATTAGACTGCTTTATATTACTATTAAAGCCAAAGCAAAGGATTTCTAAATCTTTCAAAATATCAAGCCCACATCCTAGAAGGAATTCTGGGATTTCTAGAAAGAATTCTTCCTGCGATGGGACATCTACCACCTTTCTGGGCAACCTGTTCCAATGTTTCACCACCTTCATGGTAAAAAAAAGTCTTCCTTCTATCTAGTCCAAATACACCCTCCTTCAGTTTAAAAACACTACCCCTTGTCAGCCCACGGTGGTCCTTGCTGTGAGGACTGTCCTTATCTTTCTTATAAGCCCCCTTTAAGCATGGAAAGGCTTCAATAAAGTGTCCCAGGAGCCCTGTCTTCTCCAGACACCTGGAGACACATTATTTAGTGTCATTGGTCTTCTGCTCCTACTGAAGAAACTGAGGCTTCCAACTTTATGCTCATAAATTATGAAATATCTTTTGATAAAGCAATTATTTTTCATTAGTGCAGTTTGACTACACTAGTCAATACTAATTGAGTATTGACTCAATCTTATGTCCACTATCTAATTACTATAAATTTAGGGGATTTATGATATAAAGTTATGTATATTTTGTCTTATTAAAACTCTTCTGTTTTGAGTACAAGACCATTAATTGAAGAGGCAAATAGTTACTTTTATCCTCACATTTTATACTGCCTTCTATTGCATTTTGAGTTTCATTCTGAAATTATTTAAATTAATAAAAAAGTTATATAGGTTATAACTTTTGAAAATTATGAAGAATGAAAATAGAACCAATATTGGATTTATGTCAAGAATATAATTTAAGGTTCAAGTAAGCTGTAATGGAAACTGTTTCACCAGGTGTCTTGGGGTAATTTTAAAATAAGCATAAATCAGAGTTTCATATCAGAACACTAAATTGTGCCATCAAAAAAAGTACACTTTAAATCCTTTCTAGTCTGTGGTATCCACTGTACAAACATTAAAGCTGTCCAATTTCTAAAACCAGGCTCTGATTTACAGCAAGCCTTGTATAAACTGATCTCTCCATGACCTGCTGAAATGAAAAATTCTGTTACTTCGATAGGCAAATCAAATACCTTTCACTGCTGATATAAACAAAAAGCACAGCAGAAAAGTCTTATTATAAGAGATCTTTAGCTTTTGAAACTGTCATTAATCCAGGGCCTATCAGTTGAAATAGATTACTTTGTTTTCCTTTATTTTTAATTACAAACCAGGCAAATCCTCTCCAGTTTTTTACTGTTTTCTTTTCCTTTTTTTTTTTTTTTTATCCCCCCCCTCCCCACACACACACCTTTCCTTGGTGATGGGGGTATACAGTAGAGTAAAATATTCCATATGTCTTTTATGTGCCTTACCATTAAGCCCCTAAGTGTTTTACAGATACTACCTTAGTTTTACAGCTTGCACAGAAAATAAATCTTATGAGAATAGCTGTGCCCTATTTCCAATAGCAGATGAACTTTAAACAGTATTCACAAAGTGCTTACCCAACTGTTCCTGGGAAAAACTGGCTCTTCTCCAGAATAGTTAGTCCACTGCAGTACTCCCATGTCCTCAATGATCTCAGTGGCAGCATCTGTGATCTCCCTTGAGTAGCCAAAACCAAGCACCTCACCAAGCCAAAACCTCACCTCACCTGTAAACTGTCTTCAATTCATACAATCTTTGGCACAGACAAGAATACAACCGAGTATTCCCATGAAAACAACTGAGTGGTTTAACCACTAAGTCATGTTTCTTTTCCTGCATGCTTTTTAATTGATTAAAAAAAAGTGAGGCAGAGGCTTCATTGTCAAACCTTCACCAGAGTGGATACAGAATTGATTTGAGTCCTATAGGGTGCAATACAATATAATAAAGCAATCATAAAGCCTATACATATGGATAATGAATTAAGACCACACAGACAAACAATATTTTCACTTATAACAACTTTTGAATCCTTGGCCTACAACCCCAGGAGTCAATTTCTGTGCACCTATCCCTTATTTTCAAAAAGTAAATTCAAACAACATTAAATCATGTGGTAATCATTTGGAATTCACTAGGATATAACCAGCACTAGAAATGTTTAAACCAACACAGCACTGGAGTCAGCAGGAGAGTTTGTAGCAATGTTCATTTATCTTCTGCTCAGAAAAGCACTTCAGATAAATGGGAGACATTAGCAGTGGTTTACCTGTTTGCTAGTAAAATGCAATAGTGAGATTGGGAAATCTCAGAGTTAATTCAATGCTCTGTTTATGTGTTCCCTTATCAGGACAGATTCCTGCACAGCTTCTCCCCAAGGACACTGTTCCAAATTATGTTCCAGCTTTCTCCACTCAAAGCTGTCATCCCAACCACTTCTAGTCCCAAGTTCAAGTTCCATCTACCCACATCCCTCATCAATTTTCCATGAGCACTCCTCACTAAACCTTTTTGCCTAAGTAAGCAGGTTTCCTCTTCAACATACAGAAAGCAGCTTCTCAGAAAAAAACAATTCATTTTCCCATTTTCAGTGCATTTTCATTCTTTTCTAATATTACAGAAGAATTTGTTCTCTTTTTCACAGAATCATCAAGGCTGGAAAAGACCTCCAGCAGTCTGGATAATCTCATGCAAAAATGCATTCCAGAAACTGTATGAAGAAATCTTAGGTTAGAAAACTTTATGCCAAAAGCTTGAAGATGAAATGCTGTAAAAAAAAAGTTGTTTATAGTGAAAGAAAACATTGTCTTCATTATCACAGATGGTGCTGCTCCATCAGATTTTCTTGCCTGTCTAAAGCCATTTATTATATATACAGAACATTTTGAATGAATGCTGGTTTTAAGTCGTTGTTTTTGCACCAAGAATATATTAACCCAAGGTTAAGACTCATGAGAAAAAGTACATCAAGAAATGATGTAGCTTTTCTCCATTTTTGAATATTTATGGTATAGTATTTTACATTTGTAAGTTTTGTCATCTGTTTTGGTAATAATGATGTGCTAATATCACGGCACTATTTTAAAGTACCTGGGAACTGTGACACATTTAGAACGAGGTATATTTTTTTTGATATTGAGAATATGTTAGGAAGATTTCCTTAATTTACCACATCCTCTGTCCTATACAGAGAAAACAGCACTTTCAAAATTGCACATAGTATGAAAACCACCAAACTGTACCAGTTAACACACCTTGAATTTTTTAATGTGTTCGACCAAACCAACATACTAAAGCCATTGTGTTTCTTATGTCTTTTATTCTAAAGGCTAAACCCACTAATATTTTTTCCACTTCAGAAAAAAATATATTTTGATAAGTATTCACATTTAATTATTATTTACTGGTGATCAACTTAATATATCATCTCTGTTGTCACCACAAGGTAAAAAACCCTTTATTGTTATCACAAAATACTGCATAGCACCATAATAAAGCAAATCAAAATACTACCTCTGTAAATTACACTGCTTATTATAATATTTCCTTGTAAAGAAGTGGGAAAAAAGCATGAGAAAACATATTATTGCCTGCAGACAGTATTAGCGTCATGCCTTTCTTGAAGGAATATCTCATCTAGTTTTCTAACTGACAGCTTTAAAAGAGCACGCTTTAAGGCTCTCCATTACCTATGTTCTCCCTCTAGGATCAGTATCTTTTTATGAAACTTATGTCTTCTAGCTTAATTCATCAGGTTAAATGCCTTGCTATTTAATATTGCAACCAGGCACATGCTGCATGTTGTCACCTCAAAAAAAAAATAAAATTATTATCTTCTTAAATAAATATCACAAAAGCTTTGATATTCTATTCAGTAAGTCTTCCTGATACTGCTTTAATAATAATAGATAAAAATGGCATCTGGGTTCCTGAAAGGGAAGTTTTCTGTCCTCTCTGTGAATTCCCATGTTCTTGTTAACTACTGAATTCCTACAAAATTCGGTTAATGATGAAAAATAACTGTTTTCATTAAAATAGCTTTCACAAATTTGTTTCTGTGGGTAACCAGTGCAATAAAGAGAACAAAAATGTAGCCTTTCAAATGAATGCATTTTCCCCTGATATTTGCCTCAGTCTGTTTTGTGTTAAATGTAATTATATAAATACATGAAATAGAATTAAGTACTTAGAGATAATGTGGTAAAAAATTAAGACTGTGTCACAAACTAGGTATTCAGGCTCAGAGGGCAAGGAAATGCACCTCTGAAACAGTGATGAAGATCTTATTAGTTTGCCACATCTGCTAAATGTCAGCAGAAAAAGTGAGGCTCTGCTTGTAAAATCCCTCAGCAACATATAGAAGAGCTTGTACTGACCTTACTGGATGGAAGACCACTGGAATCTGTGAAATTGGGATAAAACTATGTGACAAATGAATGGAAAACTGGGAAAAAAAGTGACACTTGTTCTTTGTGATGTATGTTAGAGAGCTGATAGAGAGCAAAGCACCAGTATGATTTTCCTATGTAGGAATCTGGACTCTTTTGTATTGCTTCGTCTTGAAATGAAACTGTCAAAAAGTTAGGGTCAAATAGACATTAAAGGATGGAATATCAAATGCAAGAGGCTACTGATATTTTTTCTTCCAAGAATGGTATATTTGCATGAAGTTGGAAGGACGAATTTTTGCTTCTATTGCATAACGTTTGCATTCAGTACAACTCTTAAAAACAATCAGAACTGATTCCTCCATGTCTGGTGATATACTTGGAAAGTGATGTTGACAGCTCTGTTTTCAAATTCCAAGTTTGTAAATATATATGATATCTTTCTTTATTAGACTGAAACACCATCTGTATTAAACACTGTGTGAATATCTACTAAGGAATTTGGGTTTGACAGAGAGAAATCAAGTTCCTGAGAGAATAACACACACAAAAAAAGCTATATTTATAAATCTTCTGCATATTGGATGTCACAGTAAAAAGGATAGCAACCTTAAAATAGGCAAATTTCTATCACTGTTTCAATAGAGAATGCTGGCAAGGGATTAAGGCTTCATATGTGAACAGGAATGTTAGGTGTCCAGGTCCTTTTATAAGCAGCTGCACATTAAACTCATAATTCTACTGCAGTTCATCACATGGTTATTCTTAAGCTTCATTGGAGGAGGTCACTCCCTGAGGGTTAGCTAAACTATCCATATTTGTTTTCCATAGAATAATATTAACCGGAGTGTTCACCTGAGCTAAAGCAAGATAAAATCAACAGGAAAAAAAGCAAGTTATCTTTTGTTCCACCTCAAGATGAGATGTGTTTTTTCCCCTATACCCAAATCAGTACTTAAATATTTATTCTAATTGCCAATCAAGTAAGTTAAATTCTCCACATAAGTCTGTTTTGGCAGTGACTGAAGTGTTTGAAGTAAAAAATAGCTGACACATTTCTTGTCATATCTGAAGTGATCCTATCTGAAAAGTACTATCAGAAAGGGTGTACTGTGAAAAGGAAATAGAAACATAGAAAATATGGACTCCAATTTGATTGCCCACTTTACCCATGCCAGAGTTTCAAGAGCAAAACGGAAGTATCTGGACTGCCAAAACTGTAAGACAGAGCAGGGACTAGGCACAGATCTAATAGTGATGACTGGTTGCCACTTTTGGTATTTTGAGTTAAAGTGCAAGAGAAGAGAATAAAACTGTTCAGTACAAGAGTTATGCTAAAAAAAAAAATTCAAGAAAAGGATAGTTCTTTATGACACGCATTTCCATGCATCCTACTTGGAGCTCTTCAGCATGCTAATCATTTGTCTATACAGAGGTGTCTGCTACTGTCTCCCTGTATCATCTATGCTTGTTTTATGAAGATTTCTAATCTCCTAAAATTAGCTAATGTGATGAACAACTTACACTTGTTCAGACTGCTTTTGGCATTCCAAATGCAAGTGCATGCAGTCAGATAACAACAAAAAATAAAATAAAATAAAATGTTTAAAAAAAATACCCCAAATGTCTAGCTGAACGTAGATGTCTAATAAAGCCAATAGTCAATGTTAGTTCTTTGTAATGAATTAAGCTTACTCTATTCTGATTTAATTTTAATTATTAAAATAACCAGAAACCTTTTTTATTTACACATATCTATCCATATCTACTAAAAGTAGTCACACCAAAGTTACTGAAGTTCCTTATCTGTACTGAAACTAAATGAATACAAACTATCAGTGGAAGATGCTTGAATGTTTACTTCCACCTGTAATAAAAAATAAATTAAAACTATATAAATTATATTTTTTGTAAACTTCCATTTTTCCAATTTTCTCTTAAATACAAGAGGTTAAGGTGAAAACAAAGCATCAAGTTAATATATCCATAAATAAGGACTCTAATTTCAGGGTTTTTTCAGAGGGAGGGAGCATGCTATAGGAAAGTATAGACACAATAGGCCTTAGTACTTTTTAATAATAATATTCCACATTAGAGAAAGCCAAAGAAAATACATGAATTAATTACACTGACCTATGCTTCAGAAGCCTGGACAAGTGAGGAAATAAAAAGTCTTTACTGTGGCTCTGCCTGGATCTTATTATGGCTAGTTCTCTTTAAAGGCTCTTCATTTAATGCACAAAGAGGTCAAAAGGCTTTCGTTTTCAGAAGTCATGTTTTACTGGAACATAAAGTAGATAGTTACTCTCCTAAGCAGAAAACTTGCTAGCTGGGAAAGGTAGAACAGAGAATGTTTCTATAGAATCTCTTCCCTGATACCCACTGTGTACTTACGGGCAGATCCTGCTTCGTTCTGGAGCTGGGTGACTCAGTGACTTTTTTAATTGCCAGAAAACACTGACCATTGCACTCTAATCTCCATCCACCACCAAGTCACAACTGACCAATGCCTATACACCAATCCCTGCTTTCTCATTATTCTGTTGTACTGGAGATTGTAACTGTGAATCAATGTGCTATTAGCTGCTGCTTCACACTTGAACTCAGTGCTGTTGATATACAGAATAAGATAGATGAAAGTAGCATTCTGTCAGATTCAAAATTTCTAATTATAGCTACTTTGTAAAGTTATACAAAAACACACCACCACTAAACTTGGCAACTCATGACTAAAACTGAATAAGAACTGACATTACATGACAAATTAATCCCACAAATAAAAAGCGAGCATGCAGCTCAAGGCAAAATAATCAGACAGCTGATGTCCATTGAACCTTCAGGATGACTGTCTGGTTTCAATGTCATCACAAATTTCTTTCTAGGTTATTTCATCAGACACACATAGATTGTTTGAAGTGATTCAGACAGAACTGGAATGTGGGAATGCTTACCCGTTACCTGGTGGCTAATGGCTAATATGGGAAAAATTCCCCAAACAAGCATGTTGTCGTTTGAAAGTCTAATAATGGATGCTTGGGGTTAGTTTTCGTATCGTTCACAGCACCACACATGCAATACTTCACTATGAAAAAAGTCTGCATGTTTAAGCTTTGAACCTATCATAACAGAAAACAAATCCTCAGTTTCCCATTCCAAGTGTGTATGTCATACCACAAAACCAAGTCCAGCTTCATCCAAGTCCTCGGTGCGTTAGTTAACTAACTGATATTGTCTGTCACTCACCACTTTTATAATATCATCAAACCAGATTGTAACATAGGGAAGGATGGGGAAAAAACATTATATACCATACTTGTTTATTTTCCAAGACTGAGTGTAAGTAACCAAACATCTTTTTCAGGTTATCTGTTGTTCTTATTAATGGCTAGTGCAGAACTTCAGTCTTCACCATTTGTACTTGAAGTTGGATGAACACAGTCTGTCATCTCAAATGATTGATGATTCAGGCAGTGTTATACTTCCTCGGGTCAGGTTAAGTAGCATAAAAATGTTTTCACTAAAAGTAATAGTGCATTCAATTAGTTCGAAATAACACTTATGCAAACAACAAAATGAAGCTTAACAACCTTTCTGACTCACAGTGCTGATGACATGGAATGGAATTCTGGTCAACAGAGACTTACCCACTCTTCTTTTGGTATTGAGATTCCTAGAACATCAGTACTGCTAGTGATATTCAGACTAGACTGCCCATTCAATACCTGGATTGCAGACTTTCCCATGCAAGATCTTCTGATTAGACAATCCTTTACTGCAAGTTCTTGGCTAAAATGTTTATCTTCATAGCTATTTACTTGCAATTTTACTCGTTTCCAACCATTTCACCACTAAATAGGTATGTTAATGAAACAATTTTTCTAGTGGACAATTTCATCAATCTGTATAGTGTTTGATGAAATTCATCCAAGAGTGCTGAAGGAGCTGGCGGAGGTGCTAGCCAAGCCACTTTCTATTGTTTTCAAATGGTCCTGGCTGACTGGAGAGGTACCAGTTGACTGGAGATTGGCAAATGT
>JAOEGS010022749.1:0-41287 GCA_025447755.1 Corythornis vintsioides
TTATATAAGTTATATTAACTTCTGTAACTTCTCCATAACTTTTTTTTTCTCCTGTGACTAAGCCATGGTTGCTTTTAGATTTGTCAGAAATCAACCTGTTTTGGTTTATGTTTGACAGTGTTGCTGCCCCCTGGTCTTAACTGGGTGGAATAGGTACAGCCATTGGTATACTCATTAGTACAGTTGACATCATTCAGAGAGGAAAAATATGTATTCTGCCATCACTGGTGGCTTCTAGGGTAAGAATACAGTGTAATGCTTTCATGATTTGGGAGATATATCAATCCAGTCTGAGCATGGTAATGCCTGTCCAAAGAAAACCAGAATACAGAAGATAAATACAGTGTTTTACACCTTTTGTGTGGACTGTGCCTATTTTCCAAGGTCTTATCCCTTGGTTTGACAGCAGTGTGTTAGAGGAATAGAGAATGGTGGGAGCTTCTAGTAGTTGCATTGCTATTTCCTGAATTTCTTTTGTTTGTATAACTATTTTATGTGCCCTACTGGAACTTCATAGCTTAAATGGATTCTGAACTTTTGTATTTACAAACCCATTATTATCTGTAAATATATAACCTCATTAGTTGAGAGATGCTCCATTGTGTGCTCGACTGTCACATACTACAAAAGATGTGCAGCTCTCTCAATTTTGTTTTTATTAATTTGCATGAAGGGATGCAGATGGTCAAAATCTGGCAAAGTGCTCCTTTCTGGTCTTTGCTGTCTGGCTTAGCTGTAGTTTGCATAGGTAGTGCTGCTGCTGCTGCTGCTGCTGCTGCTGCTGCTGCTTCTTTAAAGACCTCGGTTAGTTTCTGTACATTTCCTTACCTAGGACTGTGATTGGTAGGAAGCAGGGGGTTGAAATGCAATGGCTGAAGTGGCTGTTATGTAGCTCTTATTACCTCTGCTATTGTCCATGCATCGTGGATGACTGAAGAGCTCTTCAGGCAGCTCCTGAGCTCCAGTTTGAGCCACTGTATTAAGGCAAAGGGGATGATCCCATCCTTGCATCTGTTTGTTTTTTCAGTTTGTGTTGGAGGTGGCTCGGAGCTCTCGCCGGGCTTTTCCCGGCAGTGTCAAGCTCTGTTCTGTTACAGCTCTGCAGCATCAAGTATCTTAGGTGATTATTTCAAGGCTACAAATTGAACACCAACCTGCACCAAATGCAGTGACTGTGAGCTGATTTGTGAACAAACTAACTGTTTTAAAAAATAAGATTGTGAACTGGAACTATTTTCTGAAGAGAAATGGTGTGGAAATGAAACACGTTCAGTAAATAGTAGATCTGGTCCATAGCCTGCCAGTCAGGTGGGTTTTCTGCCATGGCTCAGGTTAGAGATTGGATCAGGTGGTTACCTTTTTGGATGCAAGTCTATGTCTCTGTCTAGTTCCATGGAAGTATTAAGGAATTGTGAATTTACTATTCCTTAATTACAATTAACAACTTTTCTGAAATAATAAAATAGATGGACTCAGTTACTGGTTTTGGTTTGTTTTTTTTGGTTTGTTTTTTTTTTTTCACTTGGTTGTCCTCCTGGAGAAGTGCAGTTAGTTCAGCTGGGTGCATTGGTACATGCTCTCTCCAGGTTGTGACACTTCCTATTATAACTAAAATTCTTTTCAGAAGATACTTTATATCCACATAGAGGGACAAGCTGAAAAATCAGAGCAGACGTTTTTTGCATTTGGGAAGTTTTTAGAGGAAAACACAACAGAATACAATGGCACACTTCCAAAACTCAGAAAGCTGGAAAAGAGTCTCCAAAGGACTTGTGCATGTTTGACAAAAAAAACCAACCCAAAAACCAAACAAACAAACCCCCCCCCAAACTACCCATTTCCCCCTAAAAAAAAAAAAACCCAAACCACCCAAAATGTGTTTAAATCTGTGATATTCTCAAAGGAGAAAACAGTGAGTGCCTGCTGCTATAGAGCAGTGTATTGACTAGAAAGGTTTCATGCTAAGTTTTTTGAACTATTGAAACTTTTGAAAAAGCACTTTTTTTTTTCCTCTTAAGAGACAAAGCTTATGGGTTTTTTTGTCATCTAGTCATACCAGACAAGAAAAAAAGACCCTATCATCTTTGCAGCCAGGCTTAAGGCATTTTAAGAAGTAGCTAGCAGAGAACTGCAAAATTTTATTATTTTTTTTTTAAGAATAAGTGTTATGTAATGGCCATCACTAAACACAAATTTTAAGGGTCATTCTGCCCATTTTATTATAGTCTAGGTCTAGTTTACAAGACTTTGCAATCTGTCCTCCTTTTCATATTGATTATTTCTTCCTCGTGCTATGTTTGTGCAAATACGACATTTTAAACTTCATGTTTCTGCATGAAACTGGGAGAATACCAACATTCTTAATAATGTTGGTATGAAAAGGTGGATACATTGCATATGTAGGTGGGTGGTTAATTAAAAAAAAAAAATAAATGTTAGGATAGTATAGAGAGAGATACTGATACAGTGCCTTGAAATGCAGCCTCTGCTTTGTTCCGCTCAGACATGTTTTCAAATCCACAGTAGCTCCATGATTTGTATTACTCAAATAGATTCTGAAGAGTTGATTTTAATCCTTGAGTAGATATTACTGTGTGAGCTAGTAGGAATTTTTAGGGAATGATGACATCTGTTCTGAGAATAAGTGGTGCACATGTGGGATCACCACAAGACTGTCTTGATTACCATTCTGCTGTGTCCCAGCTTCAGCTGAAAGGCCATCATTGCACTCAAGGGATAACTCAGTTATTATGACCAAGCACTTCTGAGTCTTTCTCCTAAAGCAGCAGATGTTTTGCAGGACTGTCTTGAGATACAAAGGTTAAGCTTAAATGTTTAAATTCCCTGTAGACAAGCTGGTAGATAAGAAGGGGCAGTTAGAAGCTGATAATACAACAAAGAATAAGCTGCAGTTGTTTCTGATGCCTGTTGTACTGTTACACTTTTGAAATACTGAGCATCTTTAATAGTTAATGTCTTTTTCTTTCTTTTGCTCTTCAGTGCAAAGTTGAAAGCTCAAAATGTGCTTTCTGACAATCAGATCTTGTCATATGCATCCTTTTTTAATAAACATTTAGCTGATTAGTGTAATAAAATATGTCTGCAGGCATGTTTGGTTTTTTTTTTTATTTTATTCAAAAGAACCCTGAAACCAAACCACCATTCCTGCAATGACTGTTGCTCATTTTGTTTCTCACCGTGCTGATCTGCTTGAGCTTAGAGGTCTGTTGGTCTAGCCTGGCTCTGTAACAGATGCCTGAGTGCTACAGCAGTGGAAAAGAATGACTGGCTCCTGCTCAGCCTCATGTGAATCTTGTTGTTCTCAGTGCAAATCTGGTATAATCAAACATAACTTGGAGGGGGAAGATTTCTCAATATTCTGCATCTTGTCATGCGCTCTTTTCTAAGATTAGAGGTGGGAAAAGGGAAAGTATGGAATTTTTTTGGTTTGCCTTTTGAAATTTTCTTTCAAAGTATGTTATATATGAATCATTTTCATTTTCCTGTGGGTAGCTTTCCCTTCATGCTTCAGTTTCTGTGAGTGTTTCTGCTGAAGGAAGGACTTTGGGGACAAGGGTAAGGGCACAGGTTTTTTCTTCCTTATGATTTTGTAGGAACTTGTGTAGCACTGAAACTGCTGTACAGTCAGTTCATCTACAGTGATTTCAGATGCTTCTCTACCACAAGATCCTTTTTCAGTGACAGAGCATTCTATCAGGGGAGGCAGGTGAAACCATGCAAGAGAACAGCAGCACTTCCATTCTAAATCAGCTTTTTGTTTCAGTTGGCAATATGTACAGACACTATTCATTAGCCAGAACTGTGAAAACTCTTTAAGATTTATTGTGTCTGAGGAGATTTTTCTATCATCTCTATCACTTCATTTCCATTGGAGTATCATCTGCATATAATCACAATAGGTAAAGCAATAGCTGAATCATGACTTCTTATTTATACTTCTTAGATTTTTATTTTGGGGAGGGGAAATCCAGGAGACTCCAGCAGCACTTAAACCCAGCTTTTCCTACCCTTGTAACCTGTTACTCAGGGCAGTTGGGACAGTCTTGCATCATAGACAGCTTTGTACTTAAGAGCTGGTTCTTATGTAACACACCACAAGCAGTTGTCAGTTTTCAAAGAAATGGGCTTTTGGTAGCACAGCTAAAAGATCCAGACAAGAAGAGTTTCTTTTCCTGTAAATAAAACTCAGGAGATAATTACTGGTGTTACACTGAATGTCAAATTGCACCAAAGATGTAAAAATGGGTACATGAGCATTCTGAAAGAGAGGCCATGGTGACAGCTCATGGGTGACTCCTGATTACAGCACTGCAGGTGTGATGAAGACTTGACAGCAATATCCTGTATTTACAATAGTGTTTCACAAAAAGCAGTTGTGGTTGCTCATGCTCCATTCACATGCTACAGTACTTATTTAGTATGTTATCAGTTTTACCCTTTGTTTGATGAGTCAAAACATTTGGTTGTAATAAGCAGGCAACCTTCTTCCTACATGTGACTGGTGCAAAGAGAAAAAAAATTCCCTGTAAGGTCTAAGTTTTATTCATGGCAGATTAATTATCTTTGCCTTTTGAGAATTTGTATTCAAGTACTTACTGGTTTTTGGTAGCTCGTGTTTTTTAGAGAAGTAATGCTGCTTGTTTTGAACTCCCAACAGGTTTATTCATGTTTGCTCATCTGTTAGGAAGCTGTGGAAGTGCTCTTTGGTGAGCTCTCTTCAGATCAATCTGACACGAGCATACCATATAGTAATGGGAAATTGGGGCTGTTGGAAAGGGGATAGATGCTTAAAGTGACATGACTTAAAGTTGTTTTAGTGTTTAGAGTCATGTAAAGATACCTTTTGTAGATAAAAATAAGAGGGAAAAAAAATGTTTGAAGAAAAGAGTTGGGGGGAAGGTGAAACAATTCACAAACCCATGTTTGTAATCCAGCATGATGTCACTGAAAGACTGCAGATGAATGATGTGGAACAGAATTGGGTTGGTTGATTTAATTTCCAATATTTTTCTCACTCCAATGAAGAAGTCGATTTTCTTAACTATTGTTGTGATTAGTAATGGTATGAATGAAGGTGTTTGTTAATACATTTTTAAAACAGATGTGAAACAATCTTACAGAAGAGAACTGTAAAAAGAACATAACATCTAACAATGAATAGAATAGTACCTTGCAATAATGTCATTAACAGAATCAAGCCAAGAATGTTAATTATTAATATTATTTCAGGTGCAGAGGTAGGCAATATAAGCATGTTCTGAAAAAAAGTGCTCTAAACCAACAGTAGATGTTTATATTTAATGGGAGACTTTTCAGGAGTCTGTTAATAGCATATGCCTTTGTAATTCTCTTGGAGACTGTTCTGTCAGGTTTGATTGGTACTGGCCAAGAGGCCTAATGTTTATTGCTGAGTGTGGAGGACAACTCCTGAGATACTAATGTTAAGTTTTTTTTCCTGAAGGAGTGCAGCTGGAAGTACATTCCCTGCTGAGAAGTGCAGCAAACCATTATTTTGTATTTCTATAGAGACAGTTTTAATCTGTGTTCTATAGATTCACCTTTACAGACCAGTGGGCCAATGCTGAAGGTTTCTATAAGCATTGTGATAAGTAAGATTTTTGAGGACAGTGAGTTTGACTGTGGTGATTACAGGAGACTTTTCCTTTAATGCTCCTGTGGAAAAGCAACATAACTCTGTTGGGAACCCATTCCCCCTTTATAGACACAGGTAGATGTGCCCATAGGTGCACACACAACTTTGTGTCTCACTTGCTGATGAAAGAACAGACCTGAAGTTGTTGTTACTATGGGTAAGCCAGAGAGAGTGTGTATGATTTTTCTTTATTCTTGATAGCCACCTCTATCTTTACCTTACTTGTTTTATCCTTGTTACTTTTTTTTTTTTTTTGTTAACCCAGAGAAAAGCCTTTCTTGTTGTAAAAATAGGTACTGAGTCTTTGTGTTTTCCTTGCCTAAAAACTAAAAATCAGTATGTTGTTGGAGATAACTTCCTTCAAAATAAAAGTCTGTAGGCCTTTGTCATGGTTTGATTTGGTAGCCTCCTATCCGTGTTGGACCAGGTAAATGACCTGCAGGGTGGCTGAGACATTGAGTTGCCAACCCCAGGGTGTGGTGATCAGTGAAGCAAAGTCTAGGTAATAGCAGATCACAAGTGATCCTTCCAAGATCACTTCTGGGGCCAGTATCCTTTGTTATCTTTTAATTGTCTGGGTGTTGGGCTGGAGTGTGATCTTAACAAGCATTTGGATGATACTAATACCCTGATACCCTGGTAGTCACCATTCAGTGGGACCTGGAGAAATGGCATCACAGGAGGAGCCTTGTGGGAGGAGCCTCAGTGATGAGAAGTGTGACATCTAGTGCCAAGGATGGAGTAGCCCTGTGCAGCAGCACAGGCTGGCTGGGAGAAGGCTTTCCAGGAAAGGACTTTGGACTCAGGTGGCTGACAAGTCCTGTGTGGGTTGGCAGTGACAAAGGCCAGCCAAGTACTGGGCAGTATCAGTAAGAATGCTTCCTGGAAAGGTTCTTTTCCTCTATTCAGCTATTGTGATGCCATGTCTGAAGCACTATGTTTGGGTTTCACCAGTACATGAAAGAAATTATGACCTGCTGCCAAGTCTAGCTGAGGATCACTGGGATGATTAGGGGCCTAGAGTGTATCACTTAATGAAGGGAAACTGGGTTTCTTCAACCTTTAAGAGAGGCTTAAAGGAAGGACATACTGCTTTCTTCAGGTATGTAATGGGAGGAAACTGAGAAGGCAGAAATTCTGATGAGGTTTGAGGGGGTTTCATGTGTGTGTAGTACTTGTTTAGTTGTTATTATTTAGTAGGACACTTGTTCATTTTGGACTGTGAGTCTGAGGAGCAGATGCCCATAAAGACTGTGGAGCTTATGTCCACAGAGACACTCAAAACTCCACTTGACTGTAGAAGTAGTCCTTAAAATTGTTTGTACTGTATAATTTAATCTTTGAGAAGACATGCAGGCAGAGTAAAGTGGCTGTTTAGTTTCATGAATGTGGTTTTTGTGTTTCCAGGTAGAAGTTTACACTGAACTTATTCTTGGAAAAACAACGTGTTTAAACCTAATAAAACTGATATGGGCAAAGTTGAGAAATTTTTTATTTTTTTTTTTCTCCTTCAGTGAAAGACAATACAGGGAATGGGGTACTGCTCACATTTGTACAAATCTGTATTTCAGCAAGTTTATAACATTTTGGGGCTTTGTATAATTTTAAAGCATAGTTTGAATAGTTAGTGTTTGACAAAGATGTTAAGAAGTGGGGAAACCCACTGCTAGCCTCATGTAACCCCATTTACTGTAAATCTGTCTGACCCACTAGCCTATTGCTCACCCAACATATTATGGACTTGCCTAGTTGTGTGCTGGACATTTCATGTAGATAGATACTGTGAGAGACAGTCTCAAAAGCTTTGCTAAAATCAAACCCATCACATCCACTTCACACACCCATCACCCTTTGTCAGATAGATGGGTGACCTTGTAATAGGAAATTAAGCTGATTAAACAGAACATTCCTCTGATGAACCTGTGCTGGATATGATTAATGACTGTGTTGCCTCTCAAGTGTTCTTCACTAACTCCCAGAACAACCTTCTTCATAATTTTACCAGGTGCTCAAGTGAGAGTGTCAGGTCAGTAATTTCCAGGGTCTTCCTTCTTACCCTTCTTGAAAACTGGGGCATTTGTCAGCTCTCAGTCTACTGAGACCTCTCCAGACTCCCAAGATCTTTGGAAAATAATGGAGAGAGGTCCCTTGGTGACATCAGCCAGCTCTTTCAGTACCCTGGGATGAATCCCAGCAGGCCCCATTGATTTGGGTGCATCCAGATCAGGGTTGGCTTGTCTCTTTTAAAACAAGACAGAAGATGTCTAATGATTACGTGAAGCCCAGGTAACATTTTTATGCTCTGTTCCTGATAGATTGATGTCAAAGTTACCAAAAGTTACTCCTTACTGATCTCCCTTTTGGACATTGAGCCCTTGATTCAGACTCTTTGGATGTGGTCATCAAGTGAATTCCTTATCCATAGTCCGTCCATCTCTTCAATATCTCTCCAGTGTGATGACAAGGCTGTTCTGTGGGACTCTGCAAAGGTCTTACAGAAATCAATCAAGGCAGATGACACAAAAATACATTACAGTGCAAGTACATGAAAGTGGTGCTTACTGCAAAACAAACAAGACTGTTTTAATAAATACTTCTATGTGTCGATGTCATTGTCTTGAAATTACAACCCACTGGAAGTAGTTGAGCTGTTTTCTCCAAGGTGTATCAAGGAAGTGAAGACAACTATGAGAAAAATGTAATGGTGCTGCAAAAACAAGAGTGCTTGTTTACAGCCTTCACAAACTGTGTTGTCAGCTTATGAAACTGTTGAATTTTAATGAAGTTGAATAATGCTGGGATGGGTCTGGGAAATGAAAGTCCATTGACATGCTGAACAGTCCTTTCTGTGCTAAGGATGTTGTGTGGGAGCTCCTGTAACGTGGTCTGTAAGTGTAACAGAATGCAAACCCTGTGCCATGTCCTCAGCTCTGATGGTCCTTCCTGGGTCCTTAATGCTGTTCTGTGCAATGGTGATGTTAAGTGTTTTTAAATCAGCAGGAGTGTGTGACTCTTAACAAAGAATTTTTAAGGAGGTCCTTTAAATGCAGGATATACTGACATGGTGACATTCTTACTGGGTGTGTTTTGGTTTTGTATTTTTCTTCCCTCACTAGAAATCAGAATTATGGGGAAGATTGTAAAACTAATAGTGATAGTGTGGTGACAGTGCAAGAGAGACATCCTGACCATGTCTGGTGTCTGATCCAACCTCTTAACCTACAGGAGTATTTATTTGTATTTGCCATTAACATGGAACTTGTTAGAACAGCAAAGGAGTATCATTAACTTTAAAGTGAAAGAATGAAGTTGCCTTGAACATTTTGACAAAGTTGTTTGGTTTGAAACTGGTCTTGCACACTGCATTTTCCTAGCCTTATAAATGATGCTTTGATTTGTGTTGCAAATTGTTCTTCATATGAGGCCTTGACAAAATGAAGCTTTTATGATTTGATTTCAGAAAAATTACTTGGGCAAAGTACTTTTGATTTTGCAAGGCAGAGGGATATATATTATAGCTTTTAGTATATTGTCATGCCTGTAGCACCTGCCCTGGTATGGGGGGCTTTTTTTGAGGGTGAATTTTTTTGTTTTGTTTTGTTTTTTTCCCCCACTTTGAGGCCTCTTCTGGGAGGGATGAAAGAAGCCTGCAGAGGCTCTTTGATGTGTAGACGTATTTAAATTAGTCTTCAGTGTTATGATACATTACTACTTCAGTGTTATGATACCATACTCTGTCTGTACACAGAGTTGGAAGAAATGGGGGTGTTATACAGCTGATGTGTTTTAGTGTGAGCATCTTTTGGGGTGAGGTCACCTGCAGAAGTCTACTCAGTAGTACATTTCTAGGGAAGGGGATGCTAGTTCTCTGCATAACTTCCCGTTTTAAAACCTTTACTGTTGTCTGGTGGCAGTTTTGTTGCCAAGCTGATGTTGGTTTCACAGGAGGTGCTTGGAAGGAGAAGTTGTTTAAACTGGCAGATAAAACATGAGTAGAAATGCAATTTTTTTTTTTTTCTTTTCTGACACTTTGCAGGTTAATGATGCTCTTTGTCATAGTTGCTACTGATTTATACCCTCAGCTTCACTGACTGCCCCTGTTTCCTTAGGTCACTTGCAGTGCTTCCTTGCTTGCTTTGTTCCACCTTGTCTAGGATAGATTCTTCAAAAATACTTTTGTCTGTGGTCATGCTACTGTCTGATTAAAATACCTTTAACAGTGGTGCTTTACTGCAGCAGAGCCAGCCTGTTTGCTGATCTCTTTGAACCATTAGCACAGCTTCCTGTTTGTCCCATGGTATTTAATTGGGCAACACGTTGCAGCAAAGCAGCTTCCTTTCAATTGAATCAGAGAGTTGTGCATATTCAAAATAAGGAAGCAACCAATGTCCTTTTTAAGTCTTAAAGTTCTGGCCATTTTTCTAAAGCTTTAATATTTGCGTGGATGGCCAAACCTGCTTGTAAATAAAGCAGTTATCTGCCTTTGTTCCTTTTCATTTTTATTGGATTTATTTTTTTTTCTCTATTGTTGTCTTTTGATGCTAAGTGTAATGAATTCTCATACTTTCTTTTCTTCTTTCCTGTCATTATCTCTGTGTCATGTCATGTAACTTGTTCCTATAAGTAATGGTGCTGTTTAATTTGATGCAGTTGTGTGTACTGTTATCCTAAAATAATTATACAATAAAACTGCCAGAAAAGAAAAAAATCAACATGTAGAAGTATTTCTCAAAACTGTCTCATTTTTTTTACAGTGAGCTCTTCATTGTGTGATTATTTTTATAGTAATACAATGATTTCTTTGAAACACTGTGTTTGCCTTGAGAAAAGCAAAGGGAAATGAGGAAAGTAAATACAGGCAATGTAACGAGGTGCAGAACATAGTTCCTACTGTAAACCCAGATGACAGACTTGGGGATTAGTATGAAATCCTTGATTTATGAGTCAAACTGCAAGTGTGAGCTACTGGATGGAGTGCTGATACTCAGCTGGTAGCTGTAAGCATATGCACATGTACAAAGGTACCTTTTCTCTGATAGGTGGATTTTGCCCATTGTAAACATGCAGGCTGGACCTTTGTCCATTTGCTGAAAGTTAAGTCTGTGATTTATGACTTGCCCAACAGGGTGTTTGGGAATATCTCTCATCAAGTTGCTGTATAAATCTCTTAATTCTGAAACAGCCCTGTAATCATTGGGAGAGGGAGAGAACCTGAACTTTGTTCATCACAAAGCAGTGTTAAGTAGAGCTGGAGCCTTGCCTGTGACTTCAGAAGTAGGTGCACCTGTAGAGACCATAGGTGCAAGAAACATGCTGTTTGTGATTCCCCAGCATCAGTGTAGTGCTGGAAGGCCTTCCCAGCCAGCATGGACAGGCACTGTGCTACCAACCTGCTGTAACTCCACCATGGGGAGAGGTTCTGGTGCTTCTGTTGGAAGAGTTTATAAAGGAAGTTACAGCTTGACTATGAAATACAGATTCCATCATTCTAAACCCAACTGTATAGAACAATAGGTTTTGATAGAGTGAATTTTTAACTATTGCTTATACAACCAGTAAGACTTTTTAGTGTCTTTCATTCCCTCTCTGGCCTCAACCTGTGTGAACTGGGCAAATGCAAGAAAAATAAAGCAAGATCTCTATGGGCTGGGATAAATTAAAATAAAAGACTAAAGAGAGTAGTTTAGTGCCAGAGCAGAGGGGTGAGTGTTTTACAGTAACAGTTGTGAACAGTCAGGCTTATGTGCTCTGTATTCCCCTTGCTATTTTGCCATTGGTGAGGGCATATGCACACTCATCAGTACAAAAAACGTACACCCATCTCAGTACAAAACTGTTGTGCAAATGGAGCTTCTTTTCTCTTTCTGTGCTATGGTTTCTGGCCCACCAAGCAAAGTAAATGTGGTAGGTAAACAGTGGTTTCTTCAGCAATGTGAGCATTTTGTTTGAATCGGGCTGATGTGTAAAGAGTGAGCATTGCCCCAAGCCTGTCACTTCTCTTCTGAAACTGAAAGTTGGTTGGTATGTTGAAGGTGATAGAGAATCATAGAATAGTTTGTGTTGGAAAGGACCTTTAAATGTCAATTAGTCAAAACTCCCTGCAATGAGCAGGGACATCTTTAACACAGATTCCTGTGCTTTGCTTTTGAGCCTACAATGTAGTCCAAAAACAGTCTTCCAGTGATCAATTATGGTTCCTTATTGTGCTTTGATTTTGTGGATTAATGTTCAGATCCATTCTGACCATTCCTAAGCAGCTTTCAGCTGAGTTTGAAGAAGTTCTACTTAACTACTTTGTTGCTAAAAGTAAATGTAGTTAAATGTGTTACTTAGTATGTTCGCATACTTAAGTTCACATCTGTTGTGGCATTTATTTTTATTTTTTCTTTTAATAATAGACAAAGGGAATAAAAGAATGTGTTGGTAATTTGTCTGGAAAAGCAAAAATGCAGACAGGAGAATGACAGGTGAAACTGATGATTGGTGTGCTCCTGAAGCTGGTTGGTGTAATTGGCTTCTGCAGTCTTGGATATGGCTTTCCAATAATGACATGAGCCATATCATGAAATACAGAACAAGAGGTAGATGATGGTATTCCATGAACTGCTGAGCACCAGGTACAGTTTAGTACTTAATGAGTTGAACCATCATGGGATTGCTTCAGAATGCTGGAGATAGACTTTTGAATTTCAACTGAGGAAAAAGGAAGTGATGTTTTAAAAACTTCAGCAGTGTTAAACTGGAGCAGTACTTTCTAATGAAGTTATATGAATTTCTGCTCTTACTTTGAGAGAATATTTGGATAATACTAATTTATAGTCCATAATACTGAAAATCATTTGGTACAACTAAATATTTATAATGTTTCAGCAGGTGACCATCTCACTTTAAACTTAATTTTAACGTGCATTCAAAGTTTGTGTGTTTCCAAATATACTGTTACAAGTGGGCTAATAGTGCTCATAGAATAATGTATTTTCAAGAAAAACAAATTACTTACCAGTACAAGAATTGCATGAGAGTTTTATTTAACATTTAAGTACATTGTTTATTGAGTATAAAAATTAAATTCTTACAAGGAGAAAAATCTGTCCTATTGCTGCCTCTGTTTTACATGGCTATTCGTGTTTTCCACCCAACCTTCTGTCCTTCCATTGTACTTTGTGTTTATCCCTTCTTGAGGGGCCTGATGTTGACTGATACCAAATCTGTGTGAAAGGCTTTTAAATGCTTCACTAGCATTTCAGTCTGCAAAAGACTTGCCTAACAAGCCTTTCTATAAAAAGTGCTTTTATTGTACAGAAATAAAGTTGTTATTCACGACATAGTAGATCATATTTTGGTGGAGAATTTGTTCTTAAAGATACTATATGTCCCTCTAAATTAGACTAGTCATAACTTACATTCTGTTACCCTTTTTTAATAGCTGCTTTAACTTAAAGCTTCTCAAACTACCTGGCTCCTGTAAATATCATCATCTCAAGAAAAGAGAAATGTGAATTGGTAGGAATTGAAACACCGTGTGGGATGAGAAACACAGTTGCTTTGTGTGCTATGGCTGATACAGTAAAAAGTTTATTTGCAAGTTTTTTAGATTGTCTTTTTTTTTTATTTTTTTTTATTTTTTTCCACCAGAAACTACTCCCACATTGAGTCAAACCACAGGTTCACCTAACCCTGTATCCTGCGTTTTAGCAGCCACTGATCAATAGCAGCGGCCTTGGGAAGAACATTAAGAACAGGGAAATTTGCCATGAAGCTATTCCAGCAATTTGCAGCTCGTTCAGGAAAAATTTGTTGGCATCCATGGAAACCTAAATTTTTCAGTTTACCTGGACAGTGTTTAGGGGAGAAAGCAGACTGACATGGTGTCTGCATTGGATGATTTAATTTGACCCTGGTTTTAATAGTATGAGAAGAAGAGCAATAATTCTCTGTTTCTTCTGGTCCTTTCCTGGTGACATCAACCTCAAGAAGAAATGACTGAAGAATCTTAGCAAACGTGTCTAATCCCACCTCTCCTAGGGAATATTTCTGTGGTTGAGGTCAGTTTAGTTGCCTTCCTTTGTCCCTCTTTCACCTTTCTTGAGATACAAAGTACAAAATGCAGATACACTATGAACTTGCAGTTTGGTACAATGATGCTCCCCTTGCTGCTCTTGCTCCCTCCCCTGGGGTTTATAGCACCATGGTTTGATGTCCCATATCAAGCCATGGGTATTTCAGGAACAGTTCAGGAAAACTTTTAAAACTGCAGTATGCTTTTGCCTACCCTGCCAATGCAGAATTCAGAGACTCTCTATGTAAATTTACAAAAGTATTTTTCCTGTGTACATTGCAATAAGCTTATGTGTATATATATTTTGTTGGGGTTTTTTTGTTTGTTTGGTTTGGTTTGGTTGGTTGGTTTTTAAACCTGCTGTCTGTTAATGGGCTGTTATTATTTGTGAAGTTACCTGCACTCTCCACATCTAGTTTTGATTTTCTTACTTGAACACATATCATCAGCAATCTCTGTCACTTCACCATTCACATCATTTTCTAGCTAATCTGAATTGAGCTGCACAGATTATAGAACTTCTCCCTGATGACTGTTTAGTTCTCTTTCTTCTTAATCAGTTGTTGCTGCAGACGAAGTTTTTACTCGCATCTCATGTCAGTTAACTTTTTTTTCAAGAACCTTTGGTATTGAACTTTGTTAGATCTCTTTGGAAATTAAGATGCACTGTGTCGAATAAGTTGTCAACAAACCTGTTTGCCCACCAAAAAAGGGGTCTCTTTAGAGATCTCTAAAAAACACTTGGTGGGGGTTATTTTTGTTTTCCCTCTCCCTATGGTTTGTTGGTTTCTTTTCAGTTTGATGTGTCTGAATAAAAGAGCAGGTGCAGAGCAGAACTAAGCTTTTTGCCTTGAAAGTGTTTAAAAATATACTCATTTTTAAGTATTTGGAAAAATCCTTACTACAAATCTTAAGGTTTGTGATTTTTTTTTTTACATTTAATTTGCAGAGTAATTGTACATTTTCCTCATTTAAATGTCCATGACTTTAACTTGCTAAGGGATGTCTTCTTTTAGTAATTTCCTTCACTGGCTCATTTGTCATTGTGGTCTTTCTGAAAATCTGTTTCTGAAATGACAGCCATTCACTTAGCTACAATCACTTCAAATATGATTGCTAAAGATTTGGAGTTGCGTAGCAGGGAGAACGAGAGATCTGAAACACCGTTGTTTGTGTTGCTGTTTGTACTTGGATTAGTTAAAGAAAAATAAACCAAACCCCTTTATTTTTAACAATGTCACCCGGGTGTCCTTCCAGAGGAGGATTTCTGTTTGTCTGGTCCCCTCAGTCAGCAGCTGCTGCAGGCAGAGCCTCTCTGCTGGAGCCCGAGAAACCACCCGGCTGCCTGTGCAGGAAATGGAAACTCTCCTGAAGAGAAGCGGTGACATTGGTGGGCAGGTGACACTGCTGGGGTCAGGCTGGGCAGGTGACACTGCTGGGGTCAGGTGCTGCCTCTGATGGGGAAAGTGCCTGTCTGCTTTCCTCCCGCGGGAGGCTGAGCAGGGAGAAAGGGCAGATCACCAAACCTCAGGTGTAGGTGGTCAGTTGAGGTTTTACCAATACTAGCTAAGTGCTGTTTTCGGTCAGGCAAAGGGTACCTTGTTTCTTCTTTTTACAGCGGTGGCAAAATGTATCATCAGATGGAACTGGAGCTTTGAGGCCTGAAGGTGTGCAGAGCGTAGGGGTTTTCTGGGGCCTTTGATGTTCATTAGGGAGTAGTTCTGTTCAGTGCCATGCAATCTTTATCTAGTTGCTTTTTTTATTTCCTTTGCAAACTGAAATTTTTTTCTTACTTCTATAACAGTTAAAGTTTGTTATTTAGATTTTCTTTCCCAGACAAGCTCCTAAGCTTTAGATAACTTGGTTATCTTGTTTTCTGTGGGATTAAATTTAATGCAAGATAAAACTGATTTTTTTTTAATTAGTGTTCTTTTTGTTCTTTTTTTTTACTGTATTTTTTTTTTTTAATATTAAAGTATTAGTATTGAAGTTGCATATGAATGGATAGGTTATTTCCATATAATCCTTAAAGTCAGTACTTAAAATATCATAGTTTTGATGCCATGGTCTGTGCTAGCTTTTTTCCTTCTTTCTTCTGATATACAGTACATTGTAAGTTAATTTTATTTCCTGTTTATGTTCTGAGTATTTCAGTGTTTGGCTTTGAGATAATTTTATGTAAATGTTTAAGTCTAATTGAATCACATCACAGTTTTAAGAGACAACTCCATAAAATTAGAAGACCTTTACATTTGATGCCATATTTAAGCTAAACTACTGTTTAGGAGAAAAAAGAGTAGTTATTCCCTGTAAGGCCTCACTTATGGCTAATAGGAACTGTTACTTTAGTTTTAGCTTGCAAAGATTTGTCTGATACTTGCTTTTTGCTGTGGAAGTGAGGGCTTGCAGGGAATATATTGAAACCTCTCTAGTCCTCACATAATAAACTTCTGTATCAAATAATGTGGGTTAGTTGGTACTGTGAGGTGCCACACATGCTTGCTGAACAGATCAAAAGAAACAAATAGAGAAAGGAGCTTGTGCAGAAGGTCAGAGTACTGTGATAAAATCACTGAAACATCTCCATGGCATGTATAAGAAGTTTACAGGTTTCATTTTCAGGCCAGAAGCAGTTGAGACACCTGTACAAAGGTTACTTTGATTGATAGAAGGATTGCTTTTAGAAGAGTGATAAAAAACTAGAATCAAATCTCTGTAATCATGACCCATGCTGGCCTTAATAACATATAATTAATAGGGCACCACTGCAGCATCTGAGAACAGTTGTTTTTAACCAGTGACACCACTGAGGTGTTGTTGCAAGTTGTTTGAGCAAAGTCATGTCTTCTAAGGATTCTAATTAGCCTTTTATGTGTGCAGTTTGTGTTTCTTAATGAATAGCATTTATTGATTGTGTTTCATTAAAAGAAATTCTAAGGATCATACCTGAAGAGGTTTATCCAGTTCATGACAGTGATAATTTTCATTATGAAGTTGTGTGATAATTTATAAATGAAATTGTAAATCATTAAAAAAAATTCTCCCTAAGATCTAAGACAAATTCAGCAGTCACATATAAGTAAAAAACCAAACAAACAAACTGCCAAGTGTATTGGACCTTTGTGTCATTGGATCTGGCTCTGTCTGACATGGGAGCAGCTTCTGGTGTATTCTCACAGAAACCACCCCTGCAGGCCTCTCTGCTCCCCTCCCTGGCTGCCAAAGCCTTGCCACACAGACTAAATACATGGAGTGGGGCATCTACCTAGTGCTGAACTTATGTAAATGCTGAATTTGACAATGCCCTTAGTCAGGTTGTGGTAACAGCAACTGTCAGCTGTGTGTTAGAGAGCAGAGTAGTGAAACACTATCAAACATGTCTGACCTCAGCACACAGCCTGAGTGCAATGCTTTCTGCAAGACTCTAATGGGAAATTGCCTACAAGTATTTGCCAGTAGCAGGTTTGGCTGCTAAGTGTACTGAAAGGCCATTTAAATCACTTCTCCAGGATTACTGCATGTGTAGCAAGTCTGGTGTCTTTGGGAGAACTCATCTTTCAGTGGAGCTGGTTGGGAAGTGGGAACAAATGCAGAGCTTTTTGGAGTTACTGTCCAGGCTTTGTAGCTTTTGCAGAAAGGATATAATGAGTGGGTGCTGATGTCCAGATTCTTGAGTATCTAGAGTCCCAGTAGGAGTTTCTGCTTCACATGTGAGAAGGTACTTATGTGGGGTCTGGAAGTGCAGACAGCTGCAGAATCCCCTTTGTTGGTGTGTGGGTGGTTTCTGAGTTCTCAGCCTGTTATGCTGCTCACTGCTTGGACTGTTCACTTGCAATGGGACAAGTCAAGTTATCAGAAGGAAGAACAATCCAAAGGCAGCTGAAGTGTTTGGTATTGTGCTGCTCTTTGGTAATCTGCTCCATGGTAGAATGAAAAATTAATTGCTATTTAATTTAAAATCACACTTATTTCAAAACAGGAAAAAATAAGAGTGTGAATTTAAACCATTCACATGACTCTCAGAATGGACAACACAATTGCAAATGTTTAAAAAATGATGTAGGAGAAAAATGGAGAATGATACTTAGTCAAGTGGCACCTGACTTCACTTTGAGCTTTTTGTCTCTCGTTAGCACATGGAGTCAGCTGGAGAACTGCCTGTCCTGGATTCTTTCTTTCATCCTGCCTCCTGCTGCACCTGATAGAAAGAACAACCAGTCTTTATTCAGAGTGTTTGTGTGTGTGACTAATCTTATCCTTGAAGTCCTGAGTGGAAAGGAGGGAGGGGTTTAGACTTTTAATCTTGCTCCAGTTTTTTCTTTCCTTCTTGGAGATGCAAATATGGGTCAAGGTATCTTGCATGTTGTATTTGACAGGATGATTAACAAATGTTCACCTGAGTGTGGTAAAACTTTCCTGTCCCTTTTTGTGGCTTGCTAAGTATGTTACACTGCAAAGTCTTTCTGATTTAACAACTTTTTTTTATGTTACAGACACAGGTGCTCTGTATGCAAACAATCATATTTTATATAGGGTACTGAATGGGATAAATATCTATAATTACAGGCATTGAATTAAGTTCAGACAAAACAGGAGCTGGAAAAACTACTGCTTTATATTTACTGATGCCAGTGTTAAGTGAAAAAATTCTGCTTTTAGTTCAGTAGTACAGTAACTGCACCAGTTACTTACCTGATAAGACCACACATATGTGGTGGTCTTTCTGAGAAGACTGAAGATGTCTCAGCTGATAGTATTTACAGTCAAAACTCAATAGTGGATGGCTGGCTTTTTTTCATCCCCTTCTGCCAGCAGTTTGCATGGTTTGGGCTCCAAGCTGACAGTTGAGTTTCACCTATGGATTTTCTAAAGGACACTTTTAAGTTCCTTGATACTTTTTGAAAATCTTGCTTCTCCTAACAAGTGAGTTGCTTGGAAACTGGGAATTTGGGAAGTGGTGATAATGCTCCTTTGTAATGTGTAGTGCAGATGCAGTTAGGGGAGCCAGGTAATCAGGATGATTTTATAGTGATTTTATAGTGCAGTTAGTGGAAGATAACCTGTAAAAACTGGTCTAAGCTACTTTGGTCTTGCTCCAGGCTAGGAGCATGCCCAGAGGTAGTTACTAACTGTCCAGTTTCATTTTACTTGTTAGAATGCTGTGTGTTGGTTATATGTCTAAGGTTTGGAAAAAAAAAATACAGTTTATGTTGTTTGGTCTATGGACATTCATACATTGTTAATAACATTGAGTTTTGAAACTTACTTTTATTTTATTAATTTGGGTGAATTATTTCTTCAGGAGTTATTTTGTTTCTCTGTATTGCAAGAAAACATTTAAAAACTGCAGCTCATCTGGCAACAAAAAGCTTTGTACTGATCAAGGCATAAACAGAACAGAGGCCTGGACTGAGCATGGGGCTGTTCAGGCTGAACAAAACCAAGGCAGCTGGGTGAATAGCTTGGGGTTTTTTTTTTTTTTAGTGCCAACCTTGCCAACACATCTGTGTTCTATAAGACATTAAGGGGAGATGTTGGTTTCCAATAGTGGTATTTTTTTTAACAGCCTTGCTTTTCAATAAGGGGTCTGTGCAAGTTTCCATAGTGAACAAGGCAAGGTGCCATGGGACTGTCCCTCCCACTGCAAACGCTCTAAAATGCAGATTGTTTTAATTTGGAGTGTCAATATTCTATCAGCTGCTCTCTTACCAGGCAGGGAGGTACTTGAGATTCATTGCCACAGTTAAAGCAGCAGAGTTCTGCCTTCTGAGACTGCAGAAAAAAATCTTTACTCTTTGTGTTTTAGATTAGCTGTTGTGCCACAAGGCTCTGAAACTGAAAGGTGCACAAAACATTTAGTTTTTACCTGTGAGTTTCAGAACTGTATGCTAGGAGAGTATCCTAACATATCCTAGGAATATCCTTTTTAAAGAAGAAAATTGCCTTCATACAATTGTTTTGGTATGCTGCTTTTTTTTTTTTTTTTTAGCTTCACAAAGCTTAGCATGTAACTGAAATAGTATTTTTGTTTTTCCAAACCTCCCAAGACATCCAGTACACACCTGCTAATCCCAAGCTAAACCTAGCTCCATGAGTGCGTGTGATAACTTCACTTCAAATGACACATCTAGTCATCAGAAGATAGTGCTGTATCTTATGGAGGTTTACTTTCTTAGAAGATTAAGGATTCTCTGAATTACTTGAGGTCAGTTGAAGTCAGTGATTCATCACGGTAGGAATAACACTATAAATTAAGCATCCTAGCCAAAATAAAGTTGCATGCTACCACAAATTGCCCAGGAATTTTTAATTCTTCACTTTGCAGAACAGTTGGGAACAGAGCTGCTACTAATTGCTGTGAAATAGTAATGTAGTGAAGTTCTTTAATTTTACAGTTATGTAAGAGCATGCACACTGTAGCTGCAGCAGGGGAGTGTGTGTTGTTACCTAATGACCATGTTGTCTTACCCTGTTGTCTTGTGAAGGTAACTGAGGTAATTTAGTGCAACAGTCTGAAAGAAATCTTGGAATTTACTAGATATTTATTTAAAAAAACCTCTTGCTGTAAATTCTATCAGTATGGAACGTGCAAGTATGAAGTAATTATTTGTGGCACTCATAATTACAGGTTAAAAAGAAAAAAAAAAAAAGTCATCACTCCAGAGTTTTGCAGACAGTTTCTGTAGCATCTGTCCTTGACTGTGTCCATCTGAAGGTGCTCTCTCTTTGTCGGCCTGAGCAGACTGTGGATGGAGTAGTGCAGCCCTGCCTGTCTTCCGGCCCTGGCACAGCAACAGGAGGGATTTGAGTTGTCTAAGAAACCATGACAAAAATGTGAGAAATTGAGATCTTACCCCAAAGAAGTGTGTCTTATGATTGGGCACTTTGATAATATAAGTAAGAATATTTTAGCCTTTGCTGAAGCTGACAAATTGACTTGAAATTTGTTTGTTTATTGTGTTATTTGTTTTTGTTGTTGTTGTCAGTGTACTATCTGTGGGAAGCTGTCATTACAGCAAGGCAAGTCCTTACTGCCATTACAGATTAAATCTTCAAATACTGTTTTTCCATATTGCAGCACCTTAACTCCTAAGTATTTCAGGTACAAAGCATCCTAATCATCCCACTTATGCCTCATGTCATGGAGCAGTTTTCTAGTGGACAAAACCAGTTTACTTTTATTGAAAATAAACTGGAGGATGTGCTCCCAGCTGCCACTGAGCATTCAGTCCACTGAGCAGTTTAGATCTGGTCTGGAGTATATGTGTCTGAAATGCACCTTATGTGGATAAAGTGTATTTTGTTTGACAGCTGCTATCGTAATACACTTGTGGCTATAGATGTGGTCTTCATTTTATTGAGCCTCACAAATATGTCTGGTGTTGGGCTGTTTGTTTTCTTTTCCTCCTTTATTACGACTGCAAAGCTGCAACTAAGAGGAGCTCCTCTTCCCTCTCTTTCTGAGGGGGCTGTGTTTTTGTGCACCATCCTGATGAGTGAGCTGCAAGTAACACCCCTTAAAGCTTCTGCGCTGCAAATCTGCTTCAGATTTTCCTTACTGTGGTGTATATTTAAATGCTTTTCCAGTGTGCTGCTTATATTGCTTCACTGTTTATATTACTGCATTAGCACCAATTTTTTCCTCAGTGCCTATGACTTTGTCATTTGAATGTCTGTAAAATGATCCCTTGTTTATGGTCCTCAAGCTCCATCTTTCATCTCTTTATAAGTACTGTGAAATGTTCCATGCAGTCGCATCCACCATGGGAGATGCTGAGCTACAGTTGCCATCACCTACTGTAATGTGTCTTTAACTGTGATTTCTCCTTGTGTATATGACACAAACTGTATGTCATGTTGGCATTAAATCAGTCTGTTCCAAATTTTGGAATGCTTCAATTTTGTGATGAGCAAGTGTTGCTGTTTATGAGTATTCATTATATAACTAGAGTTTGAATATGTTCCAAGTGCAAATGCTTAGAAAAGTAGTTCTTTACTGAATCTTCTATTTATATTCCTCATGTGAATGAGCTGGTGGTTTTCTTACTTTCTTCCTCGTATTCAGGCAGAATACAAATCAGCAATAGGAATTTTTTTTTGCATCATTGCACACAGCTTCCTTTTCTCCTGCTCCATTCTTTTTGTGTCTTGCCTTCAGCCCTGCTTGAATGCAGCCCTCAGCTTTCTGTTTTCTTTTTTTGGGCAGACAATGCGACCTCCATGAAAGCTTTGCTAGGCTGCTGTTGCCAGGTGTAAATTTGCTCTGGTTTAGCTGCCTACTGCTGACTTGGAACAAGCCAGGACTGAAATAGAATCCTAAAATGTTCTCTAGTGAATTCACAAGGGAAGATTTATGGTCTTGGGAATGGAAGGAAGTACCTTTGCTTGCTCAGCCTATAACTGTCTCCAAGCAAGGTGAGAAATAGATGCTGATGGAAGCAGTGGAGGAACAGTGGCTTGGTGTGCAGTTCTCTGGCTTGTGACCAGGGATGTTTTGAGCTGGGGTTCCATAAAAGCTGTTCTGATTTAACCAAGACTTTCTGACTTGGACTGCTTTGTTACCATGTCTTTTACCCTACCCTCAGTTTAATCCAAACCTGGGATGATGTACACTGGAATTTTGTTATCTGCCTGATAGATTTCATCAATATTTTATTTTATTTTTGGTCAGAATATTCTGTGTCAGGGTAGATATTTAAATGTAACATACCTTGCTACCCCATTGATAGAGCCTTCAGTAAAAGACTGAACTCAGCATGGTGTGTGTCTTCAGTGTTTCAGGCACCCAGATTCTTTTTAAAAAGTGTAAGTATAAAGAAAATCTATATTTAAAATATTACTCTTAAAAGCCTAGCAGCTAGCTTAATGGCAGTCACTTCATTTTTCTGTAAAGTATTATAGATTTTCTGAAAACTAAATATCTTTCTGAAAAGACTTTCTACTTTTAGTGTTTCAGTTTGCATTAGTTCAGTATGTTTCCATTCACTGCATAAAGACTGGATGTTCTGGAATAATATAAAGAAGTTAGCTGACTTTCACTCTTGGTGGATATAGGGCAAAAGATATAATATCCAACAGCTGTCCTTGTTAAGACAGGCAAAAAATCACAGCTTCTTCTGTGGCTGTAAAAACAAACATTGAGCTCCAATCTGCACATTGAGCTTTCATTCTCTTTTGAATTTGACATACTGTAAAATATATAATGGAAAGTTGAACAAATTATCTGTTTTAAATTGAATATCAAGATGCCTTGTAGAATGAGGACTAATGTCTGGGAGCTATGTACATGTAAAAACCAAAATGTATGAAAACTTTAATTGGTCTGGTGAATGTAATTGTTCAGTTAATACCTTACTACGTAATTATTGCTAAACCTTTCTGAAGGTCTTCCCACTTATATATGTAAATTGCTTTTTAGGGTTTTCCAGTGTTAGCTGATATTCAGAAAAATTATATATGAACCAAGAGTCTTTTTTTATTTTTTTGTAAGGTTTTAGAATCTACAAGGAATTTCACAGCCTACCATATGCAGGGCCATTTTTTATTTTTCATTTGGAATTTGTTACTTTCTGGTTTGTTTAAAGCCCTCTGCCCTTTGTGTTGGAATAGGCTGTGTTCAGCTGTTGGATGCCCACACTTCTTTGCCTTTGGGATTTTTATAGTCCTGTGGGGTCATGCAGGGTGCTTGCCCTCTCTCTTGCTGTGTGTGCTCATCTCCAGAGAAGCATCTGTGCCTCAAATAGCTGCTATGCAGAGATCTGAAGGTCTCTGCACTTAATGTCTTGGGTAATAAGGAGTAGCTGGGACTTTTGAAAGGGCTGCTTTATTAAAGGGAATTGAAGGTAACGTATTTCTGCAAAAGCTACTGTCAGTTTCTACAATTTCTTTTGTACTACTTAGTGTTTTCTTTCTGTTTTGTTCTCTGCTGAGGACAGCTTCTGGCCTTTAGAGCTCAATTCACCCTCACTGAGTAATGGCCTCTCTCTGAGCAAGGACATGATGCTCACTTGGAGTAAGTGAGGTGGGGAAGGTCCTGTAAAAGTAGCAGGAGGTACTTATAATTATTTACTATTAACTTATCTTAATAATGCAGCACACTGGAAGGTGCATTAAGTGCTTGAGATATTTGCTTGGTTGGTGTCATCAAGTGCAGTAATTCTCTATATCTGCAAATGTAAAATGTCAGTCCATACTTCAGTAATGCTTTATGTACCTGTGAAGGTCATGGGAAGATGCATAAGGAACTCCAGTTAGTTACTGTAGTTCCAACAAGTGAGTTTCTGAAGGATATAACCACTTTAAAATCAAGAGAGAAAATGTGAGATTAAAAAAGGAAATCTGTGGCCCGAGTCATCCCTGCTGGCGAAGGAGAAAATTGTATTTAACTCCTACGTGCATGAATAGTGCTGCTTTTTTGGAGTTGGTTTCTAAGGATCCAAGTTTTACAGTCTCAAAGTGTGTCTTCTCAGATCAAAAGTAGGTGGAATGCAAGGGATGCAGCTGGCATGAACAGATCTTAACGTAGTTGAAATACTAAATATATCATCTGCCTTCTCGGGTTATGGTCCTGCGTTAATTTTAACCTGCTGTAAATGTGTGCATGTGTTGAGGTAGGTGCACAGCCACCACAGCTGGAGTTGTCAGCCTTTCTCTTGGCCATAATGCAACAAAAAAGGCAGGTTTCCTCTGATCTGATTTCGTGCCTTTCTGGTTTTCTGAACTCTAATGTGCTAGTACACAGGAACTGAGGGGCATGGGCGGCTGGCAGGGGGAAACAAGAAAACCATCAACTCCAGGTCCTGTGGAGCAATGGAGCACTGCAGGTGTTTTCATAGAGACACCCAGGGCTGTCTGCTGACACGTTGCTTCTGATCATGATCACTGTCCTGGCTCAGTGTGGAATGCTGTTCATTTTAAAACCACAGGCTCCAGAAAAGGAGTTTCCACAACCTCCCTGGGCAGCCTGTTCCATGCTCTGTCACCCTCACTGGGAAAAAGTTTCTCCTCATGTTTACATGGAACACAGTGTTCCAGCTTTACCTGTTACCCCTTGTCCTGTCATTGGACACCACTGGGAAGTCCAGTGATAGGACAAGGGGCAGTGAGAAATTAACTGAGAATTTAATCTTCATTTGCTTAACCTTTTAGGTTAAAAAGGTAAGGTTGAAAAAGACCTCAAGGATCATCAAGACCAACCTTCTACCCAACACTTCCATGGTCACTAGGCCCTGCTCTAAGTACAACATCTGCTCACCTCTTGAGCACCTCCAGGGATGGTGACTCCACCATCCTGGGCAATCCCTTCCAATTTCATCTCAAATTGTAATTTCATCTTTCAAAGTAAATTTTCATTTTTCATTCAAATGCCTCTGCTGAATTCAATTGCATTTAGGAGTTTTAATTTTTTATTAAAAAAATAACAAGGAAGAAGCTGCAGAAATGTAAAAATGAAGAATCTTTCTGGCTAAATGAAAGTCTTCATGAAAAGATAGTACATTTATTGGGGTAGCATTGAGGCCTGGCCACCATCATCTCAGTCTAATGGTGTTTCTCAAGAGTACACAGTTGCATAAACATAGCAGTTCATGTTCTCTTCATAGCTGCTTTTTTGCAACAGTGTAGGAGCTACTGTGCTGTTGCTTAATTACAAAATACTGCAACCTATTAATCTATTGTTCTAGAATCGGTCTAGTTTTCATGTAAAAACATTCATCAAGTGGATGAGCTGTTTGAATGTCTTTAAAACTGATGTTGATATGTTAATGTTATTTAATTATTTTTATTAGCATTAACTGCATCCATGAGTATTTGCTAATAGAGTTTTTAGAGTGAGCAGGAAATAATAACATTTTTTTGAAAGTGAAGATAACTAATATGCTGTAAATTCATTATTTTAGTCTTAGTGTTAATTTTATGCTTGGGGGGGGATAGGGATAGGATTGTGTAGTTAAAAGAAAAAATAACTGGACTAAAACATTAATAACTTGGTTTCTGATAAAATATGTTTTATGATGTAATTACTGCTCTTTTGGGTGGGTTTTAAATGATGCTCTTTAAAAAGCTATTGCTTTGTTCTATGTTTAGGTGTAACCTGTATATTCTAGTTACAGGTTATAAAGAGTGGAAAGACACAGCAGTTGCATTTTCTAACTGGAATACAGTGGGGCTATTTTTATATCTGACATTATTTCAAAGAAAATTGTTGCTAGTGTAATTTAGTTGTGTTTAGGATCTTGGTTGTAGATTATGTCTAAAGCTTAATATTAAGAAAATTTATAGAATATTCTCTAAGGACATCTGTTCTCTAATCCACTCTTAAAAGAGAAATAGCGTTGGACTGTTTTTACCAAACACAATACTAGGTTAGAAAAGGCTCTGAAGTAAGTAACAGTTTACTTCAGAGCTCTCATACTGTTTCCTAACATACTGGAATTTACTGCCAAATTCTTTTAAGTTTCATTGTGGTTATAAAACAATACCTTTTAAAATCAGCACTGTATTTACAGTGCCCTTCCTGGGCAAGGGAAAGTGGTCGCCTCTGTGTTGTCCCAGTGGCTCTGTCAGGTCACACACACAGTTCTGGCAAATTACAGTTACCTTTGCACTGTAGGTTTTTGGTTGTGTTTGTATATTCTTTTCCTTCACCCTTGTTTTATGGCTAGAGCTGATGCAGTTGTGTCTAAGAAGTTCTGTTCTAGACTTAACCAGTGTGACAGGGACCATGTGTGCCAGTGTCTTCAAAATAAACCCTGGAGAATCTAATTAGATTATAGGTATTTGCTGTAGATTTGATATATCTTCTGATGTCACTGTATTTTACTTGTAGATTGAGAAAGCAGATTGTCTGGTCTAAAGTTGTGTATAGAATTATTCTGCCAACTGAAAAGCTCTGCTATTAATGAAATTTACAGTCAGATACGGTGTGGGAGGGGCAGTTCTCCAGAGATTGGGGCTGCTTTCCCAATTCAAGATGCTAAGAATCCCATTTCTTTCTCATAATTTTGTACTGTGAGGGTAGTGAGTCACTGGCACAAAAGTTGTGCAGAGAAGCTGCAGATGCCCCATCCCTGGCAGTGTTCAGGGTCAGGGTGGATGGGGCTTTGAGCAGCCTCATGGGAGGTGTCACTGCCCATGGTAGGGAGGCTGGAATTAAATGATCTGTAAGGTTCCTTCCAACCCGTTCTACAATTCTACAGGGAATAGCTGCTGGCCTGTAGAGGTAGTGCAGTTGTCTTCATGCTGTTTGCATGACAGCCTCACCTTGCTTCTTTTGAAAGACCTTACTTCAACTATTCACTGTCTTCTGATGTATTGATTTTTTGATTTTTTTTTTTTTTTTCTGGCATTAAATAATCGTTTTCTGTTTTAGGCTGTTGGAATTGTATTTAGTTATGTCTTTTTCATGTAAGCTTCTTAGGTTAGATTTTATTAAAAGAACATGGCATTTTATAGTATATTGGGTTTCTCAAGTTACAAATATCTTCAGTAAGTTAATTAAAGTTTTCATTTCTATATTATTTCTATGGAAATGCATATTTGTATGCTGGAAAAAAAAAATTGTGTAGGGTAGTGTTTGGCAGCCAGTGCTTAACACTCAAAATAATGTATTTCCACTGACTTTAAAAAACATGTAAGGAGGGGTTTGTGAGAGCAGACAGAACCGGCTTCTGTTTCTTAGCTCAAGATCATGATTACCCTTAGTGCTTTTAACTTAGTAGATTGTTGATGTTTACAAGGATCAACTCAGGAGGGAACAAACACTGACAGTATTTCATGACTTGCTGAAGGGCAACAGTGCTACTAATTTTTTAACTGGAAGAATTTATAATGTGGGAAGACTCCTCTGTGTTCTCTGCAACCTCTTGTAAGTGCTGTGCAGTTTAATGCCAGCAAGAAGTTGTGTGCCCAGCCTGGGAGTCTTGCCTGGTGGTACCTTCAGGAGCTGTGGGGTTGCTGGTTTCTGAGCTTTACCCATGCTTTGTGCTGTTCTCCACGCCAGCCTGGTGATCTGCTGCTGCAGTGCTGCAGTGACACGAGAACTGCTCACTGGATTTGCTGTCTAGTTTCTAGTTAGCAGCTGACTAGTGTATGAAGTGAGGTTGGGCAGAGTCAGTGCCTGCTGCTCAACCAGTGGTCTCGAGGACAGGTAAAGGTAAGAATATTGGCACTCTGGTTGCACGGGCCCTGTTACTGGCACTGTCCAAGGCCAGGTTGGCCGGAGCTCTGAGCAACCTGCTGTAGTGGAAGGTGTCCCTGCCCAGGTCAAGGGGATTCTACTAGGTGATTTTTAATGGTCCCTTCCAACCCAAACTGTTCTGTGATATTTATCACCATGATTGGTGTCTACCCCGAAGAAGCTGGTGTAGAACCTGAGCCTGTGGGGAAAATTTTGTATCTGTCACTGGGTGTTTTCAAGAGCTGTCACTAGTTAAGGGGTTTTCAGCACCTCCTACACAACAGAAGTTAGAAAATGAATCTGATCTATGTCTTCATCGTATCTGGAAATAAAGCTCATAATTTTATTTTTCTGTTATTTCTAAATGTACAATTTGCACAAAATAAGCTAACCTCAGAAATGTTAATATAACCCAACTCAGAACTCAAAGGATTTCATGTAACTGTGGTCACCACAGCAGCCCCTGAACTGTATCTGTGTAGCCAGCATGAGTGCTGCGGTGTTAGGAAGGAGGGACACTGCTCTCTGCAGCAGTCCAGGCTTCAGCTAGGTAGATGGGTTGAAATTGCAGGTTCAAAATAGCTAATTTTAAGCAGAAAGGAGAAATTAATCTGTGGTGACTGGGGGATTCCAGACATTATTTGGAGGTGATAATGCATCATCAGAAGGCCTTCTTCTTGAGCATAAGGATCACTATAAGGGAATGCAGGAATATGAAACCTTGACAGGGTGTATATCTGAGGTCATACACAGCAAAGCTGATGAGTTTGAGAAGGAAGGAGCTTTGCTGCTTTAATTTTATATAAGCAGCTTAAATATGGTTGAGATTTTTTTTGTTTTGCTTTGTTTTTTTTCTTTATTTCTTTACCAATACAACTCAGGAGATTTTATGAACAGTAATTTTGCACTATTTTAAATAATAAATGGAGCTTGTCTCCAGGATGACTGTTTTAAAGAATAAAGCTTTGTTTCAGCCAAGGAGGTAGAAGATCTGGGTTGCTGGTACCTTTAGTCATTTACCTGTCTTTTTAGAATGCCCAAGAGTGTAAGAAAACATTCTCCAGGGAAGTTCAGAAGGCCTCCTGGGAAGTAGTATCACAGAAATGAAGATGATTTTCTTGATGGTGATGAATGGGTGATGGGAATGGGTGGTGATGAGGAAGAGTTGAGTTATGCAGGAAGGTAGGAAAGAGTGAAGCTGAACTGAGACTGTCACAGAGACTCCTTGCTTCTCTAAGGTTTTGTAGTTCTCAGTAATAGAAATGTATGTCACTTTTACTGGAAGATCATGTTTTGTGTTTTCTAAGCTAGGGAGTCAAAGTATTATTCTAAATGCTGGGAAAGAACTTTAAGGGATGCTGTGAAAGATTGCTTTCACCTAACTGGGGAAAGCAAGGTTATTCCTGTCTAGTTTAGCATACTTAAAAAGTAAAATTATTCTGGAGTAATAATGGAATTGAGCATTGAGTGGCAGCTTCCTCTACAGCAGAGTGAAGCTAAAAATTATTAGCAGAAGATATTCAAGAGGACTGTAATCTATTTGAAGGCAAGCTAACTACAGTTATATAGAACAAACAAAACAATACAACAGAAAAAAAACCCCCACAACCAAGCAACATGCAAAGCCCCAAAAAATAAGTAACTGTTTTCGTGTACCTGGAATCCTACCTAGGTTTGGGTTCCTGCTGCAGTAGGGATTTTACACTGCCCTGATATATGGTGTGCATTTCTTCTATTAAGAATTTTGAACTGAGAAGAACTAGTTCACATAAAGATTGTATTTGCAATCATAAAAATCCCAAAATGACTTGTGATGTCTGTCTGGCTTAGATCACAGGCTCCTTCAGGCAGTGGACATCATCTCTGTGTATTGCCTTGCTCACTGATTGCTCTCTTAAAATAATGAATGTTCCCTTCCCTCCTGCTCCCATATTAGTGATTAAATTTAATTCTATAGCAAATCCAATTTGGAAGATTTTTCCAGTCTGTTTGTCTTACTTTTTCAGACTGATATCTTTAGGAACAAGTACCATCCTTTCTTGAAGTAGGTTTATTTATTTTCTCCTCCCAATTGTCCTATTGCTTCAATACTAGAATTTAGAACAGTCTTATCTCCGAATCTTGCCAGTGTTAGCTGTTGTCATCTTTTCCAAAACAATTGATTTCACATTCTTACAGCATCCTGTGTTCAGCTTCTTCATAGACAAGTGAATCATTCTTTTTATTTTCCTGTGGTCATTAGAGATGGAGAGAACTTCAGCAGAACTGGACACAGCGAGTGCCTGGCATAGCACACAGGCAGAAGTAAAAGCTTTTGACAGCAGTTGCAGAGGAATCTGAGGAGAATTGTCTTCTGTGCCCTGTTTTGAAAAGGAACACAGAGTTCTTAATTTCATTAAATTCAAAAATTTTAACTCTGTCAAGATGAAAGTCAAGTAAAATCTCTTTTATTGTGTTCAAAAGAAGTAATGGTATTTGCAGTTCTGCATATTCGAATCCATTGTTCTGCTGCAAATGAAAAACAAGAGATAAAAAGGACTAGAAAACATAAATTATGTGGTCCAAACTTTCTAGTTTTAGCTACCACAGAAGTGGATGTGTGATTTGAGAATATGGTGGTTTTCAGTTAGACTCCATTTTATATTGTTCAAACCTAATATTTCACTTGGTTCAAATTGGGCCACTCCAAACCAGAACTATTCTATATTAATTGGTTTCTGTCTCTGGGTTCCTACAGGAACTGAAACACTTGGTCTTCTGAACTTACCTAGGAGCCCTACCCTGATGTATGACCAACGCCAGCTGACCAGTACCTCCTGCTATGGTTTTTTGGAGCTTCTCTATGCCTGGTGCAATAACACTTCAATCATGTCATCTCTGACAGGGCAAGCTCTGCTTATTAAGATTTTATTCAGTGTTACTGGTGATGTCCTGCTCTGATAGGTGCACCTGCTGCAGAAGCCTTTCTGCCTTCGTCTGCCAGTCTTCAGATGCCAGACCCAGAGGAGCTCCAGGCTTTAAGCTGTTTGGATAATGGGGCTACCTAAGGGTCTCTGCCCCATGGACTTTGCAGTCTGCAGCAGCTCAGTTGGGCTGCTCTCCAGGCAGTCATTTTGAGTATAATTTCTCTAATCTTCAGTAACTGGAATGTGAATATAATATGGAAAACCCTTCCAGCTTCATCAGTATTTGAAATTATTGATCTGATGTTACTTATGTGGCAAGAATTTGTCTATGATCTAAATGGGGAAAAAAATACAGGAAATAATGTAAATATTTTTGTGTATGTTCTCCATGGATAGCAGAGAAGTGTGTACATGTTGAGTAGGTAGAATGTCCCTAAGGCACACTTAAGTTAAATCAGCTGGATCTCAGTGCACACTACCAGTATGTGCCTCTTAAGTTTTTTAATTGCACAAGACTGGAATAATGTTTACAATGTTTTTATTATTTGCTTTATCATAATCATTCTCATATTAATATGTTTTCTTATATCAGATTGAGAGTGGGGAGGGAGAAGTTATTGCTTAAAAAAGAAAATACCTAGAAAACTAATCATAAATTCATCATTACATAATACTAGTTTTGTTTTGATTTTGAAGCTCTTGCAGAAAAAATTTAATTCAGAATTATGTAATCCTGAAAATGCCTATTGGGATATTCTTACTATATATATTTCCTTTCAATCACATTATGTTGCAAAAAATCAGATCTTAATCCTTTTCTTTTGATTTGCTACTCTTCATCTTTTGTGTTTATAAAATTCTGTGGTGGTTTGGGCAAGAGGTTGGTGTGGTCACCTGTGGCTGGAGTTGAAGACTATGACCGTGGGAAAACCACAGAAGTTAACAGGCCATTTGATTGTAGCAGAACTTACAGGGCTGTAGTAGAAGCATCTTTCTTTTTGTTGTTTTGTTAGGGTTTGGTTTGTAGGTTTGTTTGGTTGTGTTTTTTTTCCTTCTTCAAAATATAGCAGAAATTGACTAAATGCTTTATCCCTTCTAAAACCAATGTTTTTGTGTTGTCACTGTCCCTGCTGCTCTACTCTGCCTCCAGAGCGTTTTCAGTTCTTTAATTCAACTTGAAGGAGCTGAATGACCTTGGACCTTCCTGCAGGCTGAATATCTGGTATCTGCAGTTTTTTCCAGCCTGTGAAACTACTTATTTTATGGGTTTCTTTTTAAATGTTACAATGTATCATGTTCATGAGTTAAGTAAATGCTTAAAGTTTGTTTCCTTCTTGTTGTTGTAGGCATTGGATCAAGACAGAACTGCACTACAGAAGGTGAAAAAATCTGTGAAAGCAATATATAATTCTGGGCAAGGTAAGCCATGGTCTTTGGTTTTATGGGAGAGCCTCAGCATCTAGTTTTGAGAAGTATCTTGCAGTGTATCTGATTTAAGTGCTGATCAGTTAGGAGTGCTGGGACTTTAAAATTTTGCTTCTGATTATACATCAGATTAACGTGCCTACCAGTTCATTCACCCTCACATGCCTTCTGAAAGGCCTTAGGAGAATGCCATTGGTAAATTTTCCTGCTGTCATAACATTTCAAGCAGTTACTTTTAACTAGAACAGTGACAAGACTGTGTCCTAGACTTAATTTATGGAGGGCACTTCTAAGTGAAATAAGGATGAGAATGTGTTAAAAAGTTAAATAAATAGAAATATTTACAGGTAGGTGTGTTTGTTTCTTCAACACATGCTCTCCCCTCATAACATGTGCAATAAAAACAATGTATTTCCCTTCTTACCTCAAATAGTGGGAATTTCTCATTTATCTTAAGGCTTGAAAACTGCCAAAGGTCCACAGGACAGCAGAGATGTTCCACCTTCCAATAACCATCTAGCTGTAAATACTGGATTTTAGAAAATGCAGTTCCTGTTCTCTAGCAGTAATGATCAGTGGCTTTCCTTCAGAGCCACTTCTGAGGAGTCTTAGTTTCTGTGATGTTTTCTGTGTTGTCCCACTAACTCGTGTTTATGGAAGTGTGTGGGTTTTTTAATGCCTTGTAGATTCTTTTCTGCCAATCACTAATACAGTTCTCTTCTACCACCTCGTTTTAATTAGTTTTTCTATAACTTCAGTTGATGATTAAGGGTTTCCCAATAGACTGTTACGAAGTGAGAATAGTGTTTGGCTCATCTCTATTTATTTTTATGCTGTTAGAAGTATTTAGATGCTCCAAGCAGCTTTTCCATTTGACAGTATCTACTTGCTGAATTTCTAAACTGATGAAAACTGTAGAAGACATGAAAAATGTTCTACCTGTTTGGAAATACAGAAATGATAGGTGGGATTTTAGCTACTGAGTCTTGTAATATTGTTTTCAAAGCCTGTAAGTAGGCCATACTATATCATGAACTAATCATTGAGTGAAAGCTATAGAAGATTGGTTAATGTTTTTAACTGGCTACCTCTGCACTTAAAAAGGACCAGAGATTGAGAGATAGATGTTTTAATTTTTTTTTTAATCAATTCTTATTTCAAAGGTACAAATTACTGTGCACTCTTCTGTATGAAGTAAGCAGTGCATGTAATACTCTAGCTCCCTCTTCAGAAAGCTGTTGTGACAGGCTACTTGATAATGTGCTAAGGTGTACACAGGAGGCAACTCCTGCAGTTAAAGATAAACATAAACTAGGATTAGTAAGAGCAAGACTATAAGCATCTTCTACATGTCAAACCTTGGGGGGAAAAAAGAAAGTGACTGAATTGTAACTCAAATGCATTTTTGCCTCCTTGTACCAATTGGATTCTTAAGCCAGTTGTTTTCTTCTGCTTCAGTGATGAAAGTGGCAATCACTGATGTTTAAAACCAGCTGTATCATGCATTGTGGCTATCACAGGTAAAACATTAAAACCAGCTGTAAAATGCATTGTTGTTTATCAGTTAAAGAAAAAAATAGTGACTTCTTTTGTATTTCAAAATCTTGAAATTACATTTTGAGAACTCATAATTGGAATTTTACTTTACAAATGTTCCCAGAACAGAGTTTGTCATTATGAATCTTATTTTCTAATTCATTTATGTGCTGTTAAGCAGTGTTGGCCTTATCACTGTCTCACACAGGACTTCACTGGTGACCTCATTCTGTTGAGAAAATTAACTATCCTTTCCCCCACCTCGTGTTTTTGATGTGTTTTTCTTCTGCATGAGGCTCATCCCTCTTCAGTTGCTTAGTTTCTTTTAGAGTTTTGGTGAAGTCCAGAGAGACTGTTTAATGTGAATTTCCTCTCCCTCATGCTTGTTGATACCCTGGAGGGGGTGGCTTTGGAAGTAAAAACTTCTTTTTATAAAAACCCGTGTTTCTTGTTTGGCATTTTGTATTTATCCACATGTCCACCAATTCTGTTCTGCACTGCAGCTTCTACAGATTTGCCTGAGGAGTGCATAAGCATTATTGCTCTGCTGGTGCATGCTTCAGTTCTCATTTCTCTTTGCAGCTCCTGTTAAAAATAGCTATTAGATTTGCTTCTCATTCTTCCTGTAGTACTGAGGCTGCTACAAGTAAGAGGGTTTTACTTTACAACAATCTAATTTGCCTATTTTATTCTTTTGTATGGGCATCTCAGTGACTTGCCATAGCTCCTTTTGTCAGCTTTCATGAATTCTACCACTTCCATTTGGTATAAATCCTCTGAAGCACAGTTGAAAGAAAATTTTTCCATAAGAACTTCTTCAAGCATGTCAGTGATGAAGGCAGATGTCAAAAGAAGTCATTTACCTTTCTGGGCTGGCTTAGCTCCCACTGCTTTCATATCACAAAGATCTAGAGGTCCTTGCAGACTCAGTGAGGTACTCCTTGCTCTGGAAATATTCAGAAGAGGCTTTTATTACCATTCCTATCAGCAAGTCAGTCCAAATAGGAATATGGTGGTAAAATATCTTCTCTATTATTTTCTTCATTAGATTTCAGCTTTGGGAAGGATGAAATGAGAGGATGCTTTCTTATTTGAAATCACTTCTTTTGCCATCCCCTTTAACCTTGCCAGCTTGCTTTCTTTTTCTGAAGTCTTTTCATGTGTGTTTTTTCCATTCATAAATGCAGCTTGGCTCTGACCTGGGTTATTTTTTCCTCTGGCTACCCATGGAACAAAGCTGTTTATAAGTGCAACATAAAAGTAGTTCCATGTTGACCAGGATTCGGAGTTGTGATGCTTCTTTTATGGACTTAACCGGGTACACAGAAGTAATTCTCAGTAATTTAGACATTCTTTGGGTGTAATTTGAGTGTAGTCAGTGACAGGAAGGATTTGTATGTGTGCATTTTTCTTCTGTAAACTATTTAACTTTCTCTTTGTTGTTCTTCGGTGTTTGCAGGGTAATATATCTGAACAAAACTCGTTTAGACAAAGGAAAGTTAAGGCTGTGATTTTAGTGATGTGTTTTCTAGCTCTAGTATATAAAGGCTGTTCTTTAACCTCTCTTCACAATTCAGTCTTCAGTTCCTTACTTTCTATGCAGACGTTGACATGAATTTCACTGGTTCAGAAGCATATGCTAAAATTCTGGTAACTTTTGAATGAGAAATAAACATAGTAATGAATATTGTGGCTTTCAGTGAAAGTACAAATTCTTTTTATGCCTTGGGAATCTTATTGAAGTCTTCTATCCTTTGTCCTGGGAAAAGTTTACCACAAGGTGACTTTAGGCACAGACAACTTCAGGTGACTGCCTGGGGCAGCAGAACAAGGTGGGATTCAGCCCTGGGAACAGCTGAACCTCCAGAGAGCTCAGGGCTCAGAAGATCTGTGCTGCTCCCTGCTTCTGGCACATACTGACTGCTGTCTAGCAAAAGCTGCCATGGCTGTCGTTCCTTCTCAGCTGCTTGCACCTGCATCTTCAGATGTGTTTGTAGTATTTCCCCATAGCACATATACAATATACATTATAGTGCAGAAGTAAGCAATGCCACAAAATTGCTCAGCACTGAGCCATAGCAGGGTTTTCCTAAAGCCAAGGTGTATTCTGTGCTGTGTTTCTCGGAGCTGAATGTGTGGAGTGAGCAGGAGATGCCTCTTTCATCTCAGTGATTCACTGCAGTGTCTGGGCCAGTTGCTTTGCATTACAGCTGCTTTTCTGTACTGAGATCCTCAAGATGGGCTCAGGTAGAGGCTGCTTTGCCAGACCCCACTGGGGAGAAGATGATTAGTGAGGTCCCTTTCCCTGCCCATAGCCCCTTTGAAAGGGACTGCCTTCATCAGTGGGTGCAGAGCCTGGACTTAGTTGTCGTGTTTCTGGCACCTCTCGGGGAGCTGCTGCAGGAGGAGAATGTCTGTCTGGGGAAGCTGTTCTATTTTCATCACAGGTTTCAGCTTTGTCTGCCACACTGAGAAGACATGAGCCAGTTCCAGAAGGCAGATGTTACCCTTTGTGTGCATTGCTGTCAGGGTTCCTTCCTTGCTGTCTACAGTTATCAAAGCCCTTCCTGCAGCACTTGTACCTAAGGAGTGAACAACAGGCATGTTACAGCTTGCTTTATGCAAAGGGAATTCTATAGGGACACTAGGAAGTAATTTCTGTGTTTACATGAGGCATCTACAGGGAGATAAAAGCATGTTCTTTGCTCTAAGCACCTCAGTTTTCCTATGTTGCATTTTAGCAGAGGCAAATTTGTAGATTGAATTTTTCATCTGTGTGCCTTTGAGATCAAGTAGGGAGCTACCTTAGCTCTTCAGGAGGAAATATTTCTTCTCCTTTTAGAAGATGTATATTGATATTACATTAAAAAATGAAAAATGTATTATACAGTACTTGTATTTTGTGTTTATATGTGTGGTAATTACAAAAATACTCCTTTTGCCTCATAATCCAAGCCTTATTTCTAGATGTAGGTGATTTGCAATCTGGGATTCTTGAGAATTTCCTATATATTGTTTGTAGGACAATGATATGCTTCCTGCTTCCTCTTTCTTGCTGGGAGTTTGTTTTGCCTTTGCACAGATAAAGGAAACAGTTGTCTTCTGCAATTTTTCAATATCTTTACAAAATTATTCCTCAACATAGCAATTAAAATGAAGAGGCTAGGAAATAGTGTGGGGTGAGAACTCCTTCACAGGCAAGGACAGGGGTTCTGTGATCTAGCAGGATCCTTGTTCCATTATCCTTCCTTTTCCCCCAGCACAGTTGGGTGCATTTGAGCTTTATTAGCTCAGGACTGCATATGCCAAAGCTCCTTCATAGACAAACATGTTCTGAGTGTATTTATGCAACAACTTTGACATCAAAACAGAATGCCTATTTTATTTTTATATAGTGGTTTCCTTGGTTTTAACACTGAGCTCTGTGATTGCAACTGTATGCTTTGGGAACAGCTGGATTAAAAACATGCTGTTTGGATTACAGTCCATATTAACATATGATTAAATATTTGGCCTTTTGAAAACCTCAGTTTTAATGTCTCATTTTAGAATGTAATTTGTCTGATATGTGGGATTGGTAAATAAGCATTGAGACTTGTTTTGTCTTCTAATACTTTTTCACGTATTTTCTTGAGCTTTAGTGCACTGTTAGTACCCATCAGACCTTAGAAGTGGAAATTTTCAGCTCTTCTTTAATTCTTAGTTAATGTCAAAGTAGATTCATGTATTGTGGAATGTTAGCTGTGAGCCTTGTTCGAAACTTTGTCTTCTACCTCCTCTCCCCCTTATTCCTGACTTATTTTCTTATATAAAAGTGTCTTGCATTACAATAAAAATTGTCATTACAGTAGACTATTAAAATTCCTATGTTGATTACAAATGCACATGTATTGTTGACCTCTTACTGATCTCATTACTTTAATAACTAGTTTTCTTCATTTACGTATTAGAAATTCAAGTTGCTGATTTAAAAGAAGCACATATATGTCTATTGCTAAATAATTCATTATTTATTGTAATTTTCAGTAAATGCATTAACTTGTGGCTCTTTTGAACATATAGTTAGATGGTTTGTCAGTATATTGCAATACAAAAGCTTGCAATAATAATAGTGGACTGTCTATGAGAGAAAAAAAATCTTTTATTTTTTTCTTTGCAGATCATGTTCAAAATGAAGAAAACTATGCACAAGTATTAGATAAATTTGGAAGTAATTTTTTAAGTCGGGATAATCCAGATCTTGGCACAGCCTTTGTGAAATTTTCCACGCTTACTAAAGAATTATCAACGCTGCTGAAGAACCTGGTGAGGAGTTTCACATTTGCTTAGTTCTTTAGTTTATTCAAAATACAGTGCAACACCTGCATGATCCTGATGACTGATGATAATTTTATAGATGTTAATTTTTCAAAACCCAATAATTTCTGTAGAGAATCTCTCTAAAGAGTGTTATTGCAGACTGGCTGTGTGTGATTGTTAATTGGCAATTAAGAAAAATACAACTGTTGAGACATCACTTGGGGCATTGTTCTCAAGTGCTTGATGGTGTTATACAGCTCTTCTTATGGATCTTAATTTTAAATCATTCCTTGACTTGAAGTCTGTCCAGTTAAAAATTCATTGCCATTAGTTATGGCTGTTTTTGTCTTACCTCAAAAAGAGAAACTTTCACTTTTTGGAAGAAGAATAGCAATCTAGGGAGCATGTTTAAATGGTGTTCATAGTGCATTCTTGCTGTGCTATACAAAGTGTTCATTGCTTATGCTTTAGTCTTAGGAAGATGATTTAAAGGTTTGTCTTATCTATATATCTTATATATTTGTTATTTTAGTCACATATCCATGTAGTTTGTATATTTAGGTTATTTTAGTAAAATATCCATGTAGCCATATCTTGGCTTTGACAGTTACTCAAGAGTGAATCTTTAGGAAAGAGTGTAGGAGGAGAGGAAACATCTGGGGGTTAACTTCTGTACTGTGGATATGAAAACAGTCTTCATCTCCAAGATGCTGGAGCTGGAGGCAGTATCTTGCTTTGTAGTCCTTTTTAGTAATATCTCCATGAAACTGTCCAAGGATTTCTTGAATGCATGCTATGCTTGGCACAGACTGTGGTGCCTTCCTCCAGAATACTAAAATGAACTGCTCTCTGAAATTCCAATTCTATTTCTTTTGAATCTGATCCTTTATTTTTGCTGGACTTTTATATCTTACAAGAAATGTAAGAATTGTCCCTGTTTTTCCCAGGAATTTACAGCTGCTCTCACTCCTTTCTCTTCTCTTGTTAACTTTTTTAGATGAGTCAGTTGAGCTGAGTCTGTAACTTGGATTGTCCTTGCTCCTTTTTTGTCTTAAAACTATTGCACCCCTTTCTGACATGAGGGCAGACAGATGTGAATGTAATTCCATTTCTTGCTCCCTTTTGTAAAGGCTGATTGCTTTGTGATTACTGAGCATTGAACCTGATGCTTTCAAGGGATTCTCTGCTGTAAATGAAGGCATTTTTTCCTTGATGATTATTTCATAAGTGTGATGCTGTAGCAGTTTTTGCTCCTCATGTCACTTGACATTTTTCAGCAGAGACTTTAGTCTGGAATTTCATTCTCTGAGTGGTGTTACAATTTCTTATGCAACTCTTCATACCTGACTTTTACTTTGTTCCCCAGAGTAGCTTTATCAGACACTCTCACCTGACTCCTCAGAGATGCACCTGTAAACAGCTCACTGCACACTTAGAGCAGGGTGTCTGTCACTCCTGACCTCTCCTGCTTCTACTCGTTTCTGCTTTCAGAGTCTTGCATCTTCTTCATCATCTACTTCTGCATCTAAGGATGATCTCTCTTCCCCTAGTGAACCTTGCTTTCTTTGAGAGCTTTGCTCCAGCCTGTTGCCTGGATCATCCTTTAGTTGTTTCACTGTTGGCAGTTTTAATGCCCAGTAGACAGATAAGTGAGAGACCTGCTTTCCTCTGTAAAGACTTGTCATTCTCAGTTATTTTGGCCTCCATTAATCATATTTTAGCACATAATTTAAAAATAATAATTTAAAATGTGTGTTAAAGTGCATTTTAAGGACAATTTGGGTCTAGAACTCAAGTTTTGCAGGTAGTTCTCTGGACCTCATAATTACTTGGAGGACTTCCACTGAAATTTCTACCTTTTCAACTGGTAAACAGTTTGCTTTTCTTTAAAAATTATTTACTTATCTATTTGAAGTGGTGCTTATTGAGAAGAAAAAACTATTTTAATTTAAGAAGCCACATAACAGTCAAGCAATATTATGATGTTTCAGGTCTGATTTCTTGTTGGTAGGATTTAAAATAGTGTGCTCCCCAATTTACTTTATTCAGAAGTCTCAAAAAGACAATGAGCTTATTTTACAAATGTCTCGGTGTTTTAAAACCACGTATTTTTTATCACCTTTCCTCTCTCCAAGAGAGAGAATTCTGCTTTGTTGAGCTACTGTTGTTCTTAAGCATAATTCTGATTAATAGAATTATGCTGAAAAAAATAATAATTATCATATCAGAATAGAATTTGAGGTCCAGTAAAAAAGCTGTTGAGAGGAGGACTGTATAATGTCACTGGTAAAGCCCCACACTAGGCACTGAGACTTATGCTAATAAAATTAATTGCAAAACTAGCAGTAGGTATTAAGATGAATGGCAAGCTAATAGGCTTTTTTTTTCCAAAGACCAGATTGTTGCTGCCTTATTTAATAAAAGTACAATAAAATAATGAATGGCCTTTAAAGACAAGAAGATGACTAAGGAATAGAGCTACACAGTGGGCAACAGAAGGAATACTTCAAAAGATTTAATACAAATTTATCCTAATTTTTGAACTTAATTTATGATTCATTAAGTATTTTTCTAAGAATTATGATGTGTATTTCATAAGAAGGAGGGTAGAGAATAATGTATTCTCTGTGAAGAAATTAGAATGATCACTTCAGAGAGTGTTCTTCACTTACTGTGATCTCTCACTATGAAGTAAAGCCAGCAACTAGTACTAAATATACAATTTTTGGAAACCATGGTTTTGAAATAGTTGCTCTGCAGACAAGGTCAAGAACTAAAGTAGATCCATTAATCATTTGAACAAAACCAAATAAGTTCCTGTCAAAGTCGTACCTTAAACTGTTGATGTTATCACTGTAACATCTAAAACTTAAAAATAGCCCGTTCTATTTCTGAGGGGTGGTGGCTGTTGTGAAAGGTACCTGACAAGAATGGCTGACAATAACCTCTGCTGTGACACTTAGTAAATGTCATTTCATGGTGATTGGCTGTTGTCAATCTCAAATGATCTAGGTTTTCAGCAATATCAAGAGTGTCTCTCCAAAGCTGGTTTGGCTGCTTTTTACTACTTCTACCTCCTTTCCTGTTCCAGCTTTTTTTCATTATGTAGTAAAGACCCCACCTCGAGTACTGTGTCCAGTTTTGGACACCCCAGTTCAGAAAAGAGAGAGATTTGCTAGAGAGAGTCCAACGCAGGGCCACCAAGATGATTA
>JAOEGS010022749.1:46010-89779 GCA_025447755.1 Corythornis vintsioides
TCAAGACAATGCTCAAGCCTCATGTGCAACTTAATTGGAAATTAGGTTATTACCAATGTAAGACAAAAAACAGATTCCTGTCCCAAAATCACATTGTACTGAATGGAGCACTGAGATTTACATGCAGATTTTTTTTTTTCCTTTTTAGTTACTCAGTTCTGAATTTAGTTATTTAGTTCTGAACTAGAGATGAGTTAAAAGATGGACAGAGGAAGGGCAGCTTCATTACTCCATTACATTTGGGCACTTCAAAAAACCCAATAGGATTTGTTGTCCTAGAGGAACTCCGCTTCAGAATGGCTGCTTGGTTATCTTTTTTTCTTAAATATTATTAGAGCACATGATAGTGGAATAAATTCTCAAAAATATTTTCTTATTAAAATTTCAGTACAAAAATTGAAAAGGAAAAGAGAGAACATGCAAAGCAGCATGGGATGATAAGGACTGAAATAACAGGTGCAGAGATTGCAGAGGAGATGGAGAAGGAAAGGCGTCTATTTCAGCTCCAAATGTGTGAAGTAAGAAACAAGTCTCAGCTTTTAATAATAACTCTATATCTTAAAACTACCTCGTGGGCCTTACTTAAAGGAGGTGATATCTACTTTTTTGTTTCATGGGGGTGGAGGGACAAAATTATTTCAATGTCACATAGTACAGCAATATAAAGATAATTATTTTAAGAATTTTGTACAAAACTTGGTTTCCTTTTGTTTTATTGCTTTTCTTTGTTTATAGATTATTTTGCTCAGGTTCTTGGGCTGGAAATATTTTTTTCAGGTTTATGGTTGAGCAGTTCAGAAAGCATTTTTGATCTTTTTTTTTTTTTTTCCCTGTAGGCTTTCTGAAGCCTTCTAAAATGTCTAATAAATTCTAATGATACATTAATTCTGTAAAACTGTATTTTATTTTAATAGTTCTCTTTATTGCATTTTATGGACAATGATATTGTGTAGTGTTTATATTTTTAGAATAAGTAATTATTGTAGTAGCATTAAAAAAAGAACATCTTCAGACAATTGTAAAAGATGAAAGTTTTCCCTAGATCGATGATTTGGGTTGTTTGAGTTTTTTAGGAATGTCCAAATAAGAACTTACCTGCTTTCTGTTTTGCCAAACTGTGGTGGACTGGTGGCTTAGAGTCAGCAACCATGTTCAACACAGAGAAAATTAATTCTCTGAGTAAATGTTTGATTAATTGGAAACTGTTGAAGGTTGTGATGCACGATTGTCAGCATGTTTCTCACTCTCTGTGCAGTATCTTATTAAGGTTAATGAAATCAAGACAAAAAAAGGCGTGGACCTTCTGCAGAACCTTATTAAGTATTACCATGCGCAGTGCAAGTAAGTGCAATGCTCTTGAGCTTTAGTTGCCACTGTATTTTTTACACCAGTGTTTCCCTATGTTTTGAATTTGTTTTGGTTATCTCAGGAATTTTTATTGTAACTGTGATCAGCCAGGTGCCTGCAACTTCTTCATTTTGGGCTGTGGTCTTCCCTTAGAGAGTGTGAAGGTCGGCGAGTGGGCTAGGGGAGAGATAGAGAGGCCCAGGGAGACTTCATGTCTTGTGTACAAAATGAATTTTAGTTGCTAAGGCATTGACCTGGAATGCAATGGTAGAAATAGCTTGTTTATTCTGTTGAAAAGTTTCTAGGGTTTTTATGTAAATTTCAGAACCATTGTAAAAGCTGGAGATTTCTTTGACATTCTTTAAGGTGAAATTGGTAAGATATGATCTTGTCATCAGTGGAGCCACAGAGGCAAACATGCAGGAACTTTAAAGTTAAATACAGGAAAAAAAGATTTTAGAAATTACGAAGGGGAAACATGTTGACCAACACTGATAAAAATAAGCTAAGCTACATTTTCTACAACTTGATGTTTGTTGAAGTTTGATATATCTCCACTGCTGAAAGATAATGTACTTATCAGCTACTAGGAAGGAGTTTTTATTGGTCATTGTTTGTTTGGGGTTGTGTGGTGGTGGGTGTTTTTGTATTGGTTTGGTTTTCTTTTTTTTTTTTCATATTTAGGTTTTTGTTGTTGTTTTGGTTTCATTTTCTTGTGTGTGGGGGGAGTGCAATCAATTTTTTGTTTATTAACATAGAAGGAGGTGGATTTGTTTTAGTGCTGGTGCTGTTATTCTCCACAAGGCAATCTACTTTGTGTTATGAATTATATGTATTCCTGATAAATCACAAGTACTTTTCATTACAGTTTCTTCCAAGATGGCTTGAAAACAGCTGATAAACTTAAACAATATATCGAAAAGTTGGCTGCTGACTTGTATAATGTAAGTCTAATTAGAAGTAGTGTAATGTCTGAAAACTGATATATTTTGTTTATATTAATATGTTTTAGGTGTGGCTACCATGGTGTATATTTCATTTGTATCTTATAAATGAAAAGTGTGTTCTTTGAGTCTTTAAATACAGATAGACTGGAGGAAAAAAAATCTTTACTGTCTTAAGTTTTGTAGCCTGTTTTTGCATTTATTAGGAAAAGTAGTTTTTATTTTACTACTGATTTAATGTTGTGTTGAAACAAAACTAATATGAAAGGGGAATCTTTGAATCAGATTATATTATTAGCACCAACTTTATCTACTGCTTTCATTTTTCAAAACTAAATTGCTTGATGATAACACCACAGATTTTAAATGAATTAACTTGTGATCTTCTCTGAAGGCGAGTAACAGTGTGGAATCACAGCCCACTTGCCACTCAAGTGCTTTTGTATTCTATAATCAGAATTAGAATAATCCCATTTGCTTCTGGTTTCTGGATAAATTTTCATTTAGGCATTGAGTCATTTTCATTCCTCGAGTCATCTGTCAGGCTTATTCAATTACTATTTCAGAGATGAATTTAGTTGCATTAGACATACAGAGTAACAGAAAGAGCATATGAAGTTGTATATTCCTTTTAGCTTGCTTTTCAGTAATACACTCATTGAAGGTAAATACAAAAGACTGGACTAGTCCATGAAAATAAACTCAAATATGACTGAAACACAGAATAGTTGAGGTGGCTGGTCAGGATATCTAACATGGTGTATGGGAATGCAAAAAGAAAATTAAAATTGCAGATGCATCTAGAGAGCATATAATGGAAATCTCTTTCCATAGATAAAGCAGACACAAGATGAAGAAAAGAAGCAACTTACTGCTCTTCGTGATTTGATAAAATCTTCCCTGCAGCTTGATCAGAAGGAGGTAAATAATTTAGATATGTTATTCTTGGAGGTAATGCAAAATTATGAATTCTGTGTTCAGAAGTTGGTTTAATTGATGTGCTATTCGTGTAGTTACATTTTAGATTAATTTTCTGTTTTCATGTTACCTATGAAATAATTTCCTTTTTTGTGTTTTGTATTTTTAAAATACTGTAAGAAGAGTTGAATTGAATAGATAAATGTTTCACCTAGTCCAGTATCCCATCCTTGACAATGATAAAGAATTAATGTTCAGGAAAAACTATGAAGGGTTGGGGTGCACAGTTCTTTGTTACATCCTGACTGAGGTGATCCTGAGTAACCCCTAACAAGAACTGAAGTCTTGCCTTACACATGGTTTCTATATTACTATTCATCTGCTATCTCCCATGGATTTTGTGCTGTGGTTCTCCTTCCCAAACTCTGTAGCACAAGGAAGAAAACATGTTTGTTAACCAAATAGCAGTGGCTTTTACCTGAGATAATATACTGGCTTTTTCCAAATCAAGGTGTCTGAGATTCAGTATTTCTGAATATCCTGTGGTGAAGCTGAGTTTTTCTGAGGAGTAAGGAAGTGGAGGGGAGCAGGTGGCTTTCCTTTAGGAAAAGATTCCTTACCCTCCAGTTAGTTTTCTCTTGGGTAAATAAAATATTAGTATTTACCAGCTTGTTATTAAATATTTACTATTTAGTATGAATTATTACTATATTAAACATCATCAGACATTTTGCATATATATAGTCATCCACATATATAACTGGACACTACTTCTAATACCAAGTTATACATAAGAATATAATTTACAGCCAAATGCACTGAGTCAGACAAGTTTCTACCAGCAAAGTCACAAAAATACAGAACAATAAACACTGATACTTCCCCAGAACACCCTCCCATTAGTTGTTTGACAATCCCTGCAATCTCTCCCCACCATATGGGTTTCTCCTCTTTGAATTTGGGCCGTTGCTTTTTGAAGCAGTGTAAACTCTCAGCTTCTGTTACAGCTCTGTCTTTCCCACCATTGCTACAGGTGGTGTGGAAAGATCCTTGTATTTCATTGGAACTTTCAGATCTACTTACCCTGCTCAAGATGGGAGTGCTTGTGACTCTATAAGAGTCACTAGTTCATTTCTGATCTTTTTTTTTCTCTCTCCATGTAAGTCCTAAATTGATTTGTTTTTTGACCAATGTTTAGTGCAGAGAAAGTGGTGTGTAATGTTTAATCAGCTGTAAATCTATAGCCATATTGTCCTGTTTCTCAGTATTAATAGTCAACTCAGTATCTTGGCTTTCCCATCTGCATGTCTTTGCATTTCTTTATGCTGCTCTTCACCTGTCATTTATTGTCAAGTTGCTATCATTAGGTCTTTGAGAAATTCTTCAATCAGCCTTTCTTGGGTATCCTGAATAATTTAATACCACCCAGCAAACTTTGACAGCTCACCCTATTTCAGATTTGTTTTTTGTCAGTTTTTCTCAGACACCAAATGTGCTGGCAGTTTTCTGTGAAATTCATTTGTTGGTTTTCTTTGTTGTTCTTTGGTGCCATGTACCCATGGCTGCTGCATATAGTGCAAGTCAAGTTTAAAAAGTTGCTTATACAGTAATGTGAGGTAAAATATCTAAATGAAATATAGTTTGGGTTTTTTTATTACCTATTTCCTGAATGAATAGTAAAAAATACTTTGTTTTAATGGAAATTGACCTCGACAAAATAAACTATTCTGATTTCAATTGTAGTATTGACCCATTGTAGGACTCTTGAAAAAAACTGTGTGCATGTCTTTTGATATAAAAATATACTTGATACATATGTGTTTGGCTTGGATATAATTGAAATTCTGCAGTAGAATAAGGTGAAATATTGGGATTTGCAGATATTCAGGGAAATCATGGGGGAGAGAGATCTGCTCTAATGAAAGACTCCACTATGTTAGATAAAATAACCATTTGATCATATTCAGGTATCTTTCAAAATAGACATGAGGACTTCTGCTCATGTGATTTTGCTACATTATATGAATCGGAGCATAATGATGCTGGTAGATAATGAGCAGCTTGATAAAACAGCATCTCTTATTTAGGTATTCAGTGGCTTAAAGCTGAACTAGCATGCCAGCATTCATTACTCATTGCTGAAGTGACAGCAAAACTTGAAGACACGTGGCCTGAGTTTCACCAGTCAGCTCTCCATCATTGTGTACATTCAAATCTTCAAGTATGTAGAGGAGAGCTTTATTTCTGTGACAGATGGTCTGGTTGGTTGTGATTAAGGATACATTTCCCCCCTTATATTAGTGCATTATAATCTGTTGGAAAATTTATGGATTAATGGAAATACTGAACATGAAATGAATAGGATTTTCTCTGGTGGATTTATAAAAATATACAAGTATACTTACCCAAATTACTTTGGCAGGGAAACTGTTTGAAATAATAAATTGGAGGCCCTGGCTTTGTGTAATTTTAAGTTTCTTTGCCTCTTTGTGCAAGAGAAGGAAGTTGAAACCAGTGATTCCTGTCCAAACTGTAAATTGTGCCACCTTTATCCTCTCTAGAGTTGCCATTACAGAAGTGAGACTTCCTTCCCATCTCAAACTGACTGGCTGTCACAGACAACATGAAGAGATTTCTACATGGTCGTTAATTCTATTAAAGAATTTAGGGTCTTTTTGAATTTAAAATAATATGTATAGAAAAATGACTTTTGAGTATATTCAGGCAAATCACTGACGTGCTCAATGAGCTCACCTTCTTCCCTACACTTCCAAGGGCTCATAACAAGCTCTTGCTTTGCATTCATTCAAGGTGTTTATTTAGCATTATGGAGATCTGTAATGCTCTAACATGCCTTGCTGGCACACGTCCCTTTCATAGGTAGAAAAAACTACTGGAGTAACCTTGGTCATGGCCTGGAGAAGCAGATCTTGGCACCCTTTGATTCTTGGGCTGCTCAGTGTGTTGATGCTGGAGCTTCACTGTGGGCAGCCCAGTTTCCCCTGGCTCGGTCAGGCACAAGGGCTCTTCACACACCCCTTGCTGTCCTGGTGTCCAGCTCCAGCAGTTTCTGTTTGCTCAAGAATTACCTGGTTTTGTAACATGAGTGTGGTTTGAAGCAATTGCAATTGTGTATTTCTTTTGTATGATGAAAAATGCATATATGTTAAGAAGTTTAAAGTAAATCAGGCCTTTAATACAGGTTTCTATTGCCTATTTTTGTATATTATTGGTACAAATGTAATTTAGTGACTTTGTCTTGAATAGTTAGTCTTTAGAATCCTGGTTTTTGTCAGATTGGTTAACTATTTATTTACATTTTTATTTGTTTCCCAAAATCTCCACCTGATGCACTCTTTGAAATGGGAATATCACACTGCATTCTTCCCAATGTTAATACCAATAGGATCCTAATTCCACTGAGGGTTTGGAATTTACTTAAATTAGCTGCTCACTGTGATGGTGTAAACAATTACTGCTGACATCACATTGCACACAGAAGCCTTCATGATACTTCCAACCTCAGCTGCCAGCTTTACAAAAGTACTTCTCTGTGAACTCCTATGAGAGATTTTTCACAAAATGAAGAACATTTGTAATGATCCTGAACAAAGCAGGAGGGAGGAATCTTCAATACGTATTGGTTGGGGTGTTTCTAAGAAACTGAAAGATAAAAGCTATTGCCAAGGAGTAATTGAACTTTCCATTCTTTAGATTTTTAATTTTTTTTGTTCCTGGGATTCTGTCAGATGTTTTGCAGGTAATTGTTTCAGAACTACACTTAGAACCATATCAATGTGTCCTTAATTATACCTTTTGATGTAGTTGACTTTGGGCCTGATCTTTTTTTGATGGATATTCAGAACTAGCTCCACTTTAATGGAGAACACAATATGACTATCATATTTCATATTATTGAAATATAAAAGACTGGAAGGCATTTAGTAAAATTTGATCATGTAGTTACTTTTTGAAGCTGATGTCACCTCTGCAGGGTTGCACAGAATTTTGTTATGATGTTTGGTACTTGGTGAGGAAAAGCAGCAATGTGCCTAAAAAATAATTCTTGCCTGCTTTCTTGTAGTGCTGTTAGAAAGGGGAGAAATTGTTTTTACTAGATATGTGGGCTATAAAATTTATGTTCAAGGAACATGTTTTTAAAATAAAATAATAATACTTGTTTTAAATTATTTGCTTTCTCTTTCCTCTATTGCTTTTGCCTTTCGTGATCGAAGTCTAGGAGAGTAAGTCAATGTTTTCATGAACTTTGGGGGATTTTTCTTCTGATGTGCTTGTAACAAGTTAATCCATTTCATTAATTGTTTCACTAGATCAGGCCAAAAGTTATTTCAGTTGACTTCATGTACTAAAACTTATATACATAATTTTAATTGGATTTTTAAAAAACAGTGAGTATTAGCATTTGGTTTTATTTGTTTATCTCTCTGTGTTCTGTATATTTGCATGCTATAGTCTCTTGCTCTCCTTCTGAAATTTTATCTTTTATTATAAGACTATGCAGTATTCTATTTCTGTGTTTTAAAAGTCATTCTTTTGAGATGCATGTGTGCATCCATACTTCAAATGCTAAATAAAGTAGTTGAATCCTGAACGTACAGTTCAAGATCACGTGATGTAAAAAAGCAAGTGCTCGTGTGGGTATAAATCTTGCATTAGTTCTCTCTCTTTTGTTAATCTTTATTTGTGAAGCTCTGGTAGAGAAGAACAAATAAGTAAAATAGGCCTAAAGTTTTCTGATGTTAGGGCACATGAGGAAATGTTCATGGTGTTTTTCTCTTTTGTAGGATTCACAGAGTAGGCAAGGAGGATATAGTATGCATCAGCTTCAGGGGAACAAGGAATATGGCAGTGAGAAGAAAGGTTATCTTTTAAAGAAGAGTGATGGGTGAGTTCTTGGAGCACATAATAATAACTATTGCTATGTTCCTGCACTGTTTTTTATTGTTTTCAACTGTAGGTGCTTAAGGCACATTCTCTTAATACATGTGCCACAAGTACTCAAGAATTTCACAGTCAAGTCAGAACTCAGGTCTGAATTTAATGTAGTAAATATTAAAATACCTGTCAAGCAATCATAAAAAAAAAAAAGTTAAATTAAAAAAGGATGCTGTTGTCTTTCTAATTCTCTAAAAGTTGATTAAGAGCAGTCATAAACCTCCAAGTTACTTATAGTGAAGCATTTAGTGAAATTTTGACTGCTTCTGTTTGTCTAAAGGCTAATGTCAAAATTTTAATCGGATTAACATGTGTTTTGAAGTCATGCCTAGTTACTGAATTTGTTGTTGTTGATGTCCTTATGTAGGTTAAGGAAAGTATGGCAAAGAAGAAAGTGCACTGTTAAAAATGGAATTCTTACCATATCACATGCAACGGTAAGTTAGTTGTTGGGATGTTGGTTTTTTTTTAAACATTTTTATTAAAATAGCAAATTAACATGATCTTTTCCCCATTAATCTGTTGGTCTTCATCTGCTCTTACAAAAAAAGATGACTCTTCTGCTTTTGAATGTTGAAGTTCTGTGGGATTATTAGAAGTTAGAGACTGATTTATGGAAGTATTGTTACCCTTGCTCTGTTAAATTTATTCCTAGTTGATGCTGACCATTAGGAGCAGTGCTTCAGGTTAAATGGAGCAGTACATCTGTTCTTACTGTAATTTTGAGATCTGGGATGTGATTCATCTGAATAAAATGAGGAGTCTGCAGTGTGTCTGCCTGCATCAGAGCAAGGTCCTGTAGAATCTTCTCATAGCCACCGCAGAGCTGCTCAATGTAGTCAAAGAAGTCTGGGCAGATTTAGGTAGATATCAGTTATAATCTGAATTCTGGCTGCTGACTGTACTGGGTGACCAATGACTAACTCACACAGATGTCTGTAATCCAGATGCTGTATTCCCCATAGGATGCTAACTAGTTTAAACATGTAAATGCCTGCACACTCAGTAAAACATTTAGAATTGTTGAACTTTTCAGAGCGAGAAAAGGAGAATAAAAACTCTTTTGAAATGAATTGCAAAACTTCCTGTGGACTGTATGAAGTAAGCAAGCTCTTCTTTAGCCTTCTAAAACTTTTTCTTCTATTTTTTTTCCCCCCACTGCTGCACCTTAGGACAGTTGACTTAATACTGAAATATATTTATCAATAGTTTGGTAAGAAAATAGCAAATGTATTGAACAGAGTTTGCAAACAACAATTCAACTGCTTTTACTCATAAGAATTGTCATGGTGTATTCTAAATTAATGTCTATTCCTTTAATCCCTTTCAAATAAGCAGGAGGAGTTGCCATGAGGATTTAAATTTTGTTTAGATTTAGAAATCTCTTGCTTCTGACAGACCAAGTGATACAGTCCTACTCATCTCAAATGTTTAGTGGGTGTGCAGTATGCATGCCTGTACTTTAAATTGATCTCATACATGCTCTTATCCCAGAAAGGAGAAATAATCCTAAATCAAGACATTTTTAAAGTAAAACAAGTTTTCTTTTTAGTCCAACAGGCAACCAGCTAAACTGAATTTATTGACCTGCCAGGTGAAGCCAAATGCTGAAGATAAGAAGTCGTTTGATCTAATATCACGTATGTAGCAACTTTAGTGTCATCTTGGGTTCTGTGGGATTTCTAAAACTATTACAAGATACTTTGAGTAAAAATAAGGCTCCAGTTCAAAATTAAAGTCTGTCGAGACACTTCCAGTGCCACATTGAAAGTTCAGATCTTTCTGGTTGTGAAGATGGGTTGGATGGACAACTGAATGAAGAACCTCTTCTGTGTGTATATGTGACAAATACTGTTCATTTGTGACAAGCCATGCAATGCAGCCTATGCTCTGATCTCAGTTCAGACAGGTTCAATAGCTTGGTGGAACATGTGTAAAGTTATACCCACCAGGAAATAGGAAAGACCTTTGGCCTCATTTTTCCTTCATTGTCTAATCTGCTTTTTGAGTGATATTTGAGGGTTGAGGAAGGAAAGGAGAGCTCAGTTTCTCTTTTTCTCTTCACCTTTTAAAACATGCTTCTGTTTGTCCGAAGTCAGCAATTCTCAGCATTACTGCTCATGTGATTTCCCTTCTTCTCATTTTGTTATTGTATAGCAGGTATCTGTCCAGTCGGATTTTAAAAACACTTTTAAGTTGATGAGTCAACTTACATGCCAAGTAAAAAGCTGTATTTCTTTATTTCAGATAACAGAACATACCACTTCCAAGCAGAAGATGAACAGGAATACGTAGCGTAAGAACACTTACATGTTTTCAACTTTATTTTGTCAATAGAGGTTATAAAATCAAATATAAGAGTGGAAACAGTTTCCTCAGTTAATGCAGTAGTGCCTGCTGTCTTTTTTCTGCTGCTGTGACTCAAATGTAAACTAATTTGTGTCATGCTACAGGGCTCATTGAAAACCTTGTAACGTTAAAACCAAAGCAAAATTAAAATCCAACCAACCAAAAAGCCATTTAGATTGTGTACCCTGCCAGCATGTTGTTCATGTGCAGTTGCTTGGCATGCTAGAGTACATCAGGTTATTAGGGTTCCAATGAAGTGTTTTTAAATTATTCTTCAGTCTTCTGTGTCAACCCTTATTTGCTGTTACTGCTTTTCTTCCTGATCCTACCTTTCCCTTAAAAATAATTAACAGATTAAAGATCTCCATGGAACACACAGAAAATATTTAGAGGCAGAGCATATTTTCTGCTGTTGGCCTGAACAGCAGAGCAGATCTCTCTAAATTTGGGTACTCCAGAACCCAGTAACTTGCTTCATTAATGCATGTTTCCAAACAGACTGTTTCCTTTAAAACAACCTTTCTTTCTGCTACATCACAACCACTGCTTGTCCTGAGAACAATATACTGCTCTCTTTCCTCCTGGGTACTGCTCCCAGTGGCACTGAACATCTCTTGTGCAGGACCATCCAATGCTCCATGGGTATTGTAAAGGTACAGGGAACATTTGTAGGGTATTTCAGTTGTTCAGTGGTGTTGGGAGGCAATGACATTGAGAACTCAGTGCACAAAAGAAGGCAAAAGAAATAAGAAGCCTGAAGAGTTATTTGTTATGAAGCTGTTTCCTTCCAGAGTCTTCCCCAGCTTTATGTTGGCTCTTAGAGTGGTGACTTACTAGTCATGCTTCCTGCATTCATTCTGGAACTTAATTATTCCAGTAAGTTTCATAGTCAAGAAGAAAATAACTGCTATTTCTGGTCAGTAATGCACTTGGTAAGTCGGAAGTTTTGTGTGTCTCTGCCATAAATTAGCTTTTTACTATTTGTTGGTTTAAAATGTGAAGGGTTTTTTTGGTTTTTTTTTTTTTTTATCTTAACTCATGAGCAAGGTAAGGAAAGGATAGATTAGTAAATTAATCTGAATGGCAGATCAATAAATTTAATTTAGCTGACCGCCTCTTGGACTGTTTTGGAATTCAGGCTGATTTTGTTTCTCATTAGAAGTACAGTTCCTGATAGGTTATCACTGAAGTCTAACTTATCACTTTGAAGTCCAGTGGCTGAGAAAATTACTTGTACTGGAATATTTTTATGTTGCTGCAAGTTTAAAAAGTTCCATGTGGCTAAAGAGAAGTTAGTTGTGTCCCAGTGTTGGATCCATGCAGACAAACTATTAGATGTTAATGGTATTTTGCACTATTAGCACTGCATTCCACCAACAAAAACATACTTTAAAGGTACTCAGACAAGTGTTATCTTTCAAAACACTAAACTAGGTGACCCAGGTAGTGGTATGCACTTTGAGATGCACACAGCAGCTTATCTTCTTTTTTTCTTCAGGAAATTTTCTGCAAAATCATTATTTAGTTGAAGCTGATAAACCATTTCATGAATGCAATGTGCTGATAAAAAAAATTATAATATAACCAAATGTTCTATTTTTCCTGTGCAGCTACTGATGAGGTCCTAAATAGCTTTATTATCTAAGGTGTCAGATGAACAGCACCTTTAGACTTACAGCCTGATTGATTTAACAGTGTTCTGCTGGAGCTGTGTGATGATGTTAGAGTCAGCACCCTCATATTCCAGTGTCCTCTTGACTTGTGTGGCACCTCTGTCTTGGCCCTTTCTTCTCCTTCTTCTGGTTTGTCCACCCAGTTTCTATTCTATTCTGCTGCTTCTGTTCTGTCTTTTATTCTTTATCCACCAATGAAAAAATTTTAGAATGTCAGAAGCTGGAAGGGACCTCAAAAGATCATCTAGTCCAACCCCCTTCCCAGAGCAGGATCTCCTAGTTAAATGCATAAATAAATTTTCATATCACTTTCCTTCCAGACTCAGCATCTAAATAGAGAAAAAAGCAAGATGCATTTCTTTATACTCTGGTTTAACTGACCTTTTCCTAGTGATCATTTTAAACTGCTTTTATAAATAACCTCACAAACTATTTTAATAATAATAATAATAATAATATTTTTAAAAAGCAGTTAATGTAATATACAAATCCCTGAAGCATACATTCTGTTATAGGTTTATTACTGGTTCCCCTCAAATATTGCCTTCAGTCCATTGCATTTTTTTTAATTTTTTTTTTTTTTTTCTCACCCAGCCAGCTGTCTGTTAACCTTTAATTACTGCTTCACTGTCCTTCAAAATTCTCAGTGGATTAGCTTCTCCAGTAGATAGTGTGGAGGGGCCAGGGGAGAAGTCTGTCTGTGTATGTGTGTGTATAAAAAATGATTTTAACATATACAATAACAGATGCTTTCTTGTTTTTTCTTGTGGATAGGGCAAAACAAATTCCAGACATGACCTTTTATTTAATTTTTACCCTTTTTGCAGGTCAAGGGTATATCCATTTCTGTAGGAAATGCCTGGGTTATAAACCAAGTTAGATTCAGAAGTTTTGCTGTGAAGAAACACACATCTCATTTTAGTCTAGTGTTTAGCAACAGTGTTCAGGCACTTCTTTCTTTGGAAAGACTTAAGTGGAAAGTCTTGATGCTGTCTGTTGCTTCCTTCATACAAAATACTTTTTTTCTGAACATGTGAAAAATATTATACTATTCCTGTTCTGTTTATGCATTTACCTGGAAATGAAAATGGTTTTAATTGGAAACAAACAAAACAACACACACAAAAAAAAAACCCCACCAAAAAACAACCCTATTATACTCATTATTCTCGGAGGGAGGGATTTTATTGGTTTAGAAATCCTGAAGAAAAATAAAAGGAATCTGAGTATCTAGTCCATCCAAGATTAATGAATTGTCTTCTTCATTGGGTCCAGAATTCACCCATGATGCCAAATTTTTGTTTAGCCTCCCGAGTTTCTTCAAAACTGGGAATCTCCATCAAACCAAATGTCTCAAAAGGATCATAAGAAACTGCTGAGATCCAGAAAAAAGAAGTGTAGTAAAAGATTAGATAACTGCTCTTACTGTATTATAGACAAAGCAATTCTAGAAGACATAATTTTTCAATTATTTGAAAGAACACTACAAAGTATAACTAGAAGGTTTTGACTGTTAGCTTGGTACTGATGGTATTGTAAATTAAATACTTTTTTTTAAAGGGAAGACAAAACAATACTATTACAGGTAAGAAGAGGAAACAGCAATCAAATGGCAGTTTTTATAAAGTATTGATATTGAATCAATACACTGTGTTTACCCATTTGAATTGTTTATTTTTAAGTGTACAGCCTGCCACAAAGGCCTGGTGACCAGCTGGGGCCTTCATGTGTCAATAGCCCCAGTCACTAAGGACCTGTTTGTTCCTGTGCTTGTATTAAGTAGATCTCACTGCTGCTGCCTGGGAGGAGCTGACCCTGGGGTGGGCTCCTTCTAGCCCAGGACACACAACCAAACTAAGTTACTGCTCTTAGATAAGTTTAGAAACTCCTAATATGGAAATCTGTATCAAACTAACAGCTGGCTCATTCATGTTGTGTTTAGTTTAATTGCATCTAATAATTTTTTAATTGTTACTGCACAGTTGAGTTTTATTCAAATTCTGCCTTTTTAACAAACTAATCTAAGTGTAACCCTTAAAGAAATTGTCAACAAATGTCAGAATAAATGTTGTCTGTCTGAGTTTATGGTTATTTTACTCTGTGTGTTTAACCAAAAATTACTAAAATATTGGAAGCAAAACACTGAAGCCTCTTTTAATAACCCTGGATTTCATCAGAAAAGTGGCAGAAGATTGCCATCTAGTGAGGGCTCTTGGATTTGGTCATAACGAGAGAGAGAATGTAAATATATTGTGTTCAGCATATAAACTGGAACAAATTTGTTTTCAGATCTTCAGTTTTATCTTTTATTTTCAAGGTTGATGTTCCAATATTTTTAAAAAGCATTTCCTTCTAAGCACAAGTTCCCAGATTATTCTCTCCCGTAAAACATATATGTATGAAGTACACAATATACCCACATAATACCCATATACCAGCTCAAGCTCTGAATCTATATTGCAAAATTATATACATCCATTTCCCTCTGACAGTCTTTCAATTTATTTTTGCCTTCTTACTGAAGTGAAACATTGTGAATTTCAGTCTCAAGTTCTCTTTATTTAGATGACCATAGCCATTTCAGCACATTGCAGATGATTGCAGATAATTGGGATATTGTAAACTGCCAATTTACAATATTGCTGTGGAAAAAATGTGTATTTGCAGTAGATCTGAAAACACCTAAAATGGTTACACCTGGGAGGAGGATTTTTTTAACTTTTTCTTTTTCTCAGTTAGGTAACACTGCACCTGCAATGTGCTTGGCCATGTAACTGTTTCCCTCTCTTCACTTCTACCTGTAGAGCAGTACCCATTGAGAGGGGTTTGTTTGTTTGTTTTTAATTAAAATATTATTGTGTAAACAAGTTTCCAGAGTGGTTGGGGGAGCAAGAGGAACTAGTGCCTTCAATATCTTTAAAGAGACTTAATTTGCTGTAGTCAACTATTGCTTTAAAAATTGTTAGCTATCAATATTGTTATTCTCCTGTCTCCTCCTTTTCTTTAACCCATTTGCTGCCATGGCAGTTTTCATTAATTTGGACATTTCCATCTGTGATGAGAACACTGAGACCTGAGTTTTGAAAGGCAGCTGCACATCAACACCTTCCAAAATGTGCTTCTGTCCCCTCTGTGAAGGGAGACATGCACACTGGAGAAAGCAGTGGCTGTTGTTTTCTTCTGTATTAATAGGATAGGCTTTAGAAATACCTTGAGCCCCTACTTTTAAAGCAGTGAAATTTACAGGAGTTTAATTGCACCCTTTCTTTTCCACAGCTTCTGCCTCTTCGAGGAACCTGAGAACTGCACTGCTTTGGTTTTTAAATTGTTCATCAAAGGGTCTTTAGAACTAAGACTTCTTATCTTTTCTCATTCCTACCTGCCTTTTCTCAAGTTTTTCTGTCTTTTTCCCCACTCCATTTCTCCCACAATACAACCCTTCCCTATATACCCACTAATAATTTTGTTCCTGGCAAACTTTCTAGAGTTTATAGATGAACTTGTATTTGCAAATGCAGATCTTCATGAAGGTCTTTATCTTGTGCTAGATGGATATCAGTCTTGACTAACAGCAAAGAAGAAGCATTAAATATGGCATTCCGTGGAGAGCAGAGCACAGGGGAAAACAGTTTAGAGGATCTGACAAAAGCCATTATTGATGACATTCAGAGATTACCCGGCAATGAAGTCTGTTGTGATTGTGGCTCACCAGGTATCTCAATTTGTTCATGTCATCAACTTCTTGTTGGGAGCAAAGTAATCTATTTAAAGAAGTATTTGTAGAGTGCAAACTAATTTTCTACGTGATGTGTTGAACAGTCTTCAACCTGTTTTTAAAAGAACAAATATGGCTTTCATATGTTAGTTCCATTTAATTCACTAAAATATTTTTGTGTGTTGTCTGTGCTTACTTCCAGCAGTTCAAGCCCCTCTGGAGTTTGAACTGTTCTTGTTGCACTGTCTCTAGATGCTTGTTGCACTTGAATGGAAGTTGCTTGGCATCACTGATCCTGTGCATGCTACTAAGTAGAAGTGAGTAATGCTTAGACAATGATTGTGGAAAAATTGACCTGGCCTGGATTTTACTCTGAGGTTTTTGTCTTGGCATAAGACTACTGGAATTGCAGTAGCAAAAATATTCCAAGGCAGAATAAGTAGTCTTGTGCAAAGAGTGAGACCTAGAGTTCAGATCCTATCAGATTGTATCTTCAGAAGTACAGTTACAGGTCAGTTGTATGTCACTGAGAGCTTGAGAAGAGTCAACTTGCCATAGAACTACAGAATGGCTGTGGTCGTTGGCAGCTGTTGCAGCTTTCACATCTAAAGAGACACTTCAGGAAGGTGCTATTTATTTGGAACTGAGTATATATTATGTATCCTGAGGATGCCTACTGATAACAAATACCTAGATAAAAATGCAAAGTGGAATATACTTATGTGAAGTCCTGGAACTGGTTCATTCAGTTATTTCATCATGTAATGTTACAGAAACTTTGGGTTACAGTTCTCATTCATCTTTTAATTTATAGTGAAGTTTTAAGCTTCATTCCTGCACCCCAGCTTGCTGCTTTAAAATTCTTGGCTTGATGCTTTAGTAGTTCCTGTTTAAGATCAAGAAAGAAGACTTGTATGTACACAAAATATGTCTGCAGTGTTTTCTTTCTAGAAACTGGTCTTGCTCTTATTGTAGTATTTCTAGTATAGAATGTATTGGAATATTACATGCAGATCTCCTCCGTTACAGCAAATTTTAAAAGATATTTTTAAGGACTAGCCAATGTTCCTTAAATTTTCTAATTTTCTACAACATATTACTATTTTAGGCAGTGGAAAAAGCCATGGTGAATCTTCTATGAAGAAAGGTGACTTGATGTTTAAAAAGTAAAGATTAGAACTCCAGAAGTTGCCAACAATAGAATTTAGGTGATTGTTCCTTTTAAAAACAGGAAATAAAAGCCTTTCTGCAAGAAAGAAATCCTAAATTTATTCAAGTGCAAGTAATTCAGTATAGATTTATAAGTCTAAATTCAGTGCCTTTGAGACTGTCTCTAAATCTAGAAAAATTAGTAGTTCTGTTGATAGCTATTTGTGGTTAAATTTACCCTGCAGTTTGGAGAAAAGTATGGAATATTCTTAGTTCATTTGTTAAGTCATTAAATGATGAGTCACTTCAAAATACATTGGGATTTCTTACCACCATTAAAACTCTTTTCTTGGACTTTGATTAAATCTTTTGTTTTTCAATTCTACAGATCCCACATGGCTATCAACTAATTTGGGCATTTTAACCTGCATTGAGTGTTCTGGAATACACAGAGAAATGGGTGTCCATATTTCTCGAATCCAGTCTTTGGAATTAGACAAATTAGGAACGTCTGAACTCTTGGTAAATTCCTTTAATTTGACATTTTGTTTATTTATTTTAGGCAAATGTTTACCTGTATATAGGAAACATTCAGAAGTATAATTTATTGTTAATTTTTTTCAAGGTATGGGTTTTTCAGAATGTCATTGTCATATTTTTGTAGGTATCATTGTAGGGTTTTTTCTATTATGTATTATTGATACTTTTGACACTTTTGACCACTTGTCACTTCTCATGTTCATTTCCTGAGGTTTTGCAGAATGAATATTGACATTCATTGTGCTTAATGCCATCAGAATGTGGTCTGTTATTAGCTGATCTTGATCCTAAATCAGCACAGTCTAAAATTTCATGTGATTAAAAAAAATGAAAGTGAATTTAACTTGACAAGCAAGAATGAAAATTCCTAATTTTTACATTAAAATGTTGGTTAAATCTTTTAATTTTATATAAGAAACCATGTAACATTCAAGTTATGAGAGGAAATAGATGTGAAACTACTTAGAAAAAAAAAAAAGTGTGTGTGTGTGGGTAGCTGGGTGGGAAATATGAACAAAAACCCTTTCCCAGTTACAGCAGGTTTATCTCCCCAGCTGTTTGACCTGTGAGGAGATACATCTAACAAATTTTGTATGGAAAAATGGAGAGAAGATAGAAGGCAATTCTGAGTTTGTGTGTGGGTTTAATATCAGCACTTGTACTCTTTGAAATCTTCCCTTGTTTACAAGCTTGCTGTCCATTTGAAGCAAATTTTACTATGCATGACTTTCCACTGGGCCTGAGCTTCTGTTCAAAAGTAACACTGTGATGAGTGTGGTAGCACTGTTGCAGTTACCATGCTGCTAGTTCCTTGTTTTAAGGGAAGTAGTCCTGAAATACAAATAGTTAGCTGTGACTGTTATAAAAGGGATGGGATTATAGGATTTACACCTGAAAGTACTTTTTTTATTGCTTTATACATTTAAATGTAATCACAGTGCTTTAGTTTTGCAGTCCTCTGAGGTCCATCTTTTATTAATAGCGTAGAAAATGCACATTAATAGTCCTGTTTTAGGTTGCTCTTAGATCCCCCAAAATCCCCACCCTCATTTATATGTTTTGTTTTTTTCTTATTGCAGCTGGCCAAGAACGTAGGAAATACTAGTTTTAATGATATTATGGAAGGGAATTTACCTAGTCCTTCACCTAAACCCAGTCCATCAAGTGATATGTAAGTTTTGAATCTCTAAAATCTTTAAGTTTACTGTGGAATGTGTATGTGTGATGTAAAATGTCTTAAACAGTAGCCAAGCCAGAGGAGGGCTAGGATGGCAGAAGACTGGGGTTTTGTACTCTGTGCAGTTTCTTGCCATGGAGCCACACTCCCTTACCTTCTCAGTGTAGAAAACTTTTGTTTGGGTTTCATGAGTCATTAATTTGAATCTTGAGTATGTTTGAGTTTTGTATTATATACCTGCAAGATATGAACACAGTTGGACTAAATGACACTAGCTTCAGGTGTTGTCTGGATATGGTGACAAGATTTTTCTTCCTTTCCCTGGTGTAGGAGTTGCACAGAGAGCATAAGAGATGTGGTTTTTGCCATGGAAAACTTTTAACTGATTTTTCCTGACTTCTGTCTGATTTACTATTGTTCCTTTTATCCTGTTTTTAGCATGTTTTTAATGGTTATCCTATTTTTAACATGTAGATCTGTTTCCATGACAAATCACACTTCAGGCTTTGTTTTTCCTTTTTCTTAGTCCCCAGAGTCAGAGTAATTTTGGTATTTACAAGAAGGCAGGATGAAATTGAATATGTACCTCATTCTGAGCTTCTTTGCAAGAAAGACATGTTATAATAATAACATAGTCTCTGACAGTTTTCCTCTTCCCTTCTCTGCTCCTGAGTTGGGCAAGGTGATTTTAAATTTAAGTCATTGACCCATTTTTCTAAGAATTTCTGAACCAAGCTCTATTTTCACACCCCACAGGACTGCACGTAAAGAATATATCACTGCTAAATATGTAGATCATAAGTTCTCTAGGAAGACTTGTGCATCTGCAGCAGCTAAACTGAATGAATTACTTGAGGCTGTCAAATCCAGGGATTTACTTGCACTAATTCAAGTCTATGCAGAGGGGGTAGAGCTGATGGAGCCACTGTTAGAGCCTGGACAGGTAAGCTTATCAGGTAAAGAAAGCAGAGTAATTTAAACAATGTGTATTTGTAAAATGTCCAGGACATGGGGCTGTTACTTTAGGTCCTAAAACAAGAGAAATAACAGATGAAAATGGTGGTGTTTGACTTCTCTTAATGTGACATCCTTGTAAGGAGGGAAGAGATGATGATCTGTCATCAGTTGCTGTAAAGGAATGTGAAATGCAAGGGCAGCATCATGCACTGCTTTAGGTGAGCTGTGGTTTGTTGAAAAGCACCTGTTCTGCAGTATGTTTATTTTGGGAAAGGGCTTCACTTGATCATGCAGGGTCACCTGCTACCACAGACAGCATCATATCTGCTTTTGAGTAGTTGCTGCAGTAACAGAGTATTGACTGAGTACAAGTCCCGGATTACTCTGTATGAGCAAAGAGGAGCTCTGATGCCTTTGCAGCTTTTGGTGAAACTGCCACAGAAGTACAGTTTCTTTCACCCAGAAAGAAAGAGATACTTTTTAAAATAAAGTTCTAAATACCTGATCTTCCTTCTGATGTCAGCAAAAGTTTTTCAGAAAAATCAGTCCAGGTTGACCTCAAGTATTCCTGCAGAAATGTTATTCTAGAACAACATCATCTGTTTTGATAGATGATTGATGCTGTATAACCACTTGGTCAGCAGTGTTTTGTCCCATTGCTTTTGAACACAACTTGGAGACATTTCAGAATGTTTTCAACAAGCTCTGTGAAAATGGCTAATTTGGCAAAGGACAGGGTGCCTCTCTGTATCGAGTGGAGAGAATAAGTTCACTTGAGATATCACAAAGTGCTTATCTTGGAAACACATTAAAATTCTCTAACTACAAGGTAAACTTTCTATATTTGGCATCCATAGAATTAGCTCCTTAGCATTTCTCAGCTACTGCAGTCAGTGATAGCTAGAAAGGTGTGAACATCAATTGAAATGTAGTCTGTACTTAGGGTATTTATAGCATCATTCTCCACTCTAGAACCTCTGATGTTTATTAAAGTAATATTTTTTTTAAAGCTGTGGGTTGATTTCTAAATATATGTACTGTAACACAATTTTAATTAAATATCCTTTATGATCAAGGGGTTAATGAAATCTGGTTTTAGATTCTCATGCAACTTTAAAACTCAATTAAAGAGCATTTATATTTTCAGTTTCATGCACTAATGCCATTGTTATATCTATAAAAAGTCCAGTATGATTCATTTTAATTCAACAAGGAGAAATCCTATATCTGGGGAGGAATAGATGCTAGGAACCACCCAGCTGGAAAGCAGCTTTGCAGAAAAGGACCTAGAGGTCCTGATGGATGCCAAGTTGAACATGAGCTAGCAGTGTGCTCTTGTGGCAAAGAAAACCAGGGGCATTCCAGGTTGCACTGGGGAAAGCGTTGCCAGCAGCTCAAGTGAACTGATCTTCCACACCATGTCCAGTTCTGGGCTCCCCACTACAAAAGAGGCTTGGACATATTAGAGAGAGTGCAGTGAAGGCCACAATGATGTCCTAAGAGTCTGGAGCACATGATGTGTAAGAAAGGCTGAGGGCTCCAGGTTGAACAGTCCCAGGAAAGGGATGGCTCAGGGGATCTTAACAATGTATACAAATACCTGAAGGAAGGGTGCAAATAAGGTGGAGCCAAACTCTTTTCAGTGGTGCCCAGTGACAAGACTGGAGACAGTGGGCACAGTCTGAAGCAGAGGGTGATCCCTCTGAACATCAGGAAACATTTGGGATTGTTTGTTTTTGTGTGGGTGTTGGAGCACTGATGTAGGTTGTCAGGGAGGTTGTGGATTCTCCATTCTTGGAGGAACTTAAAAAGCTGTCTGGACAAGGTCCTGGGCAACTGGCTATAGGTGGCTCTACTTGGACAGGGAGGTTGGATCAGGTGACCTACAGAGATCACTTCTGACTTCAACTGTTCTGTGATTCTGAGACTTAATGTATGTAGGGCTATGTTTTTTTTTTTTTCTCATTGGTTTTGCAGTAAATAGGGTCATGGGATGTGTGGTGCTTACCAAGGTGTCATAGAACAACAAGTACTGTAGACTCAGTGCTCCTTGACAGGATCCCTTTTAGTTACTAGTAGCTAGAATGGGTAAAGGCTCCTCAGCATTGTTCCATCCAGCTGGGAAAAAGGGAAGATGGATTGTGAGATCATTCAGGAAGTGTGCTGTCATTTCCTTTGAAGCACACGATGCCTTTTAGAGATCAGGAAGGCAAGAACCATTTTCATTATCATTTCTTAGTAATATTTTTTCTGCTAAGAGACTTGTTGTAAAAGATAAGTGACATATATCTTGGTAGGTCTGATATTACAAGCTTTGCCAAAGTAAAGCACAAAAATCTAATTTACCTTTACATATATTTAGGAGCCAGGTGAAACAGCACTTCATTTGGCAGTCCGGACTGCTGACCAAACCTCTCTCCATCTGGTTGACTTCCTTGTACAAAACTGGTATGGATTGCTCATTTTCCATTAAATTGTGCATGAAAAATGTAGATGTTCAAAGCTGCCCTTGCAGTGTTTTGGATGGTGTTTGCTCATCACTTATAATCATTCTTAGTTATGTTTCAAAAGAGCATAATTTAATACATTTGAGTTGACCTTTGTGCTCCTAATGAGTAGAGGGGAGGGGGGCAAAAGTGTAGATTAAAACCATGGAAAGCAGTTATATAAAAATAGGATGAAAGGAAAAGCTATATATAGAAAAGAGGATTGATTTGGAACATGAGAGTATGACATGATGCAAGGGAATAGTTCAGGTAAAGGAGGGATGACAAGTAAATGTTGCAAATACAGGACATTCAAATAAATTCTGAGAGTGGAAAATAAGGATATGTCTCAGTAAATTATGTGTAGAAACTAGATTGACTTTGAAGAACATATTCTAGTAGATAAACTATTAAAGCCATTGAGAGCATAATCTTCTTAACTAGTGATTTTCAACATCTAGTTTATTGGCTGAGCTGTTTGTCAAAAAATGTGTTCATAGAAGGGAAAAAAATGAATTAAATTGATTTTGTTATTATTATTGAATGGTGTAGTGATCCAACTTTTTTTTTTTACTATATTTTTTGCAATAAAGATAATGATTACATGAGATCAATCCCAGTCCACTGCTAGAGCATGCTACTAAGTGAAAAGCAGCAGTTGCTTGCTCTGTCAGATGGTGGGTTTTGCAGAACCATGAGAGGGGAGGGCTGGAGAAACACAGAAGACTCATCACAATTTGAGCTGCTAGGGAAAGGCTCGAGGATTCTTTTGATTTTTGTTAGTGTAGAAAGTTTGGGCTTCTAAGAACAGCACAGACTTGATCAATGTTCCTGACACCAGTTCTTGAGCTCTGTGGACTAGCTGTTTAATCTTCACTTAAACTTGCTTCTGCCACTACTCCTTCATGTTAAATGGACTGCTGACTATAGTAGGAGTGTTACTGAAGTAAAAAATAATTAAGAAAAATGCTACTACTATTTGCAAGCTGTTTGAGATCACCATTTGAAAAATGTTTTAGAAGCCCAAATTATTATTTTCATCATTTTAAAAAGATTTTTAAAGTTTGGATGATGATCGAAAATGGTTTTGTTCAGTTGTGAAGCTTCATAGTTTCTTTAGACAACTATAATCTTTTACATGTTTCTGTCAGCTGTCTGTATTTGACAAAAATACAAATGTAAAAGCTTTATAACGTTATGGGCCCTGCACTTAGTGTTCAATGTGGGCAATATTTAGTGGCAGAAAAGCTGTCATCTTCTGAGCTTTTCATTTTTATAACTGTATTATATTGATCCCAATATGTCAGTAACTTGTTTTAGAAATTGAACACTGAAGGATGTACAGTTCTAAAAAACCCCATAAACCCCTTTGCACAGCTTGTCTTTCCCCAACTCACTCTGTATCCTTATAGTCCATCTTCTATCTCTTTTGTGCATGCTCACAGCCACCCTCTTCACAGTTCCTTGGATGTGTGGGGTTTTTAACCTTTCTAACTGTATTTTAGATTTTTTTTTTTAATTGGGCTAACTTAACATGTTTGAAAAAGAAATTCCAGTTAAGTGGTGAGAAACAACTGGTGTGGTCTTAAAAAGTATTAGGTTTGAATCTATGAGAGTCACTTTTTTTTAATTAACATCTCTAGTTGCTCAGTCCTTTTCAACCACAGCTCAGAAATTTCCAGTATGCTTTGAATTATCCTTAACAGTCTTTTAAACTAATGCTTAATTTAAAAAATATGTATTTCTCCATTTCATATTTGTCCAGTACAGTATTTGTGCATTTATTATTTATAGAGGTGCTAGATCTGAAATGAATAGCACAGCATGATACATTTTTCTTGATTGTTTTTTTGTGTATGTGTTTAGTGGAAACCTGGATAAGCAAACAGCATTGGGTAATACAGTTCTACACTACTGCAGTATGTATAATAAGCCTGAGTGTTTGAAATTGCTTTTGAGGGGGAAGCCAACTATTGATGTAGGTAAGTTCATTATTTAAAACTAGGAAATAAAGATTTCCTGAACTTTCTTTCTGTTATTTTAACCACTTTGTCTTGCTGTGTTAAGTAAACTTTTACAAGGAAAAATAAAACTGTATTAAAAAGATGAAGACTTTACCATCAACAACCTTGATTTCTTAACCCTGTTAAGAAAAGGAACTTAATTCTTAGAAAATTTTGGTCACTGTTTTCTACTATGAAATAATAATGTCAAGCCCTAGTTATTCTGCAGTTTTATTTCTGATTAATTTTTAAAGTCCTGGAATTTAGGTTTGTATTTATATGTAAACATAATTTCATTCTTGTATGTTATAATATTTCAAATGACTGCTCACATTAATCCCATCTAGATGCATGTGAGCTCTGTGTACACAACACTTAATTCTTCTTTTATTATTAATGTCAGTTGGCACTGCAGCATCACTCAGCATGCCCTAGCCCCACTGTACCTGATTAGGAAAGGGATTAGGTTGCTCGGCTGTCTTTCTTCTTCTCTTTGCTATCTATATGTATAGGTAGAACACTTGATGTAAATCAGTCCCTTTTTCATCATGGCTCAGCAAAAGAAATTTTATTTAGAATCTCCATAAACTGTTCACACTTAGGATAATATCTTGTTTACTAGATGCTCTCTTTTCCTTGCTATATATTGAGAGTTAGAAAGATATTGATTAATCCAGCTTGTCGGGCTCAGGAGCTAAGTGTCATCAGCATGTCTAGAAAACATGAATTCTGTCAGTTCTTGCTATAGAAGGGAAGCTTTCTGGACAATTGGTGCAGACTGAAGAGCATGAAATTTTATTTCCCCTCCTTTCGTTAACATTATTTTCCACACTGCCCCAGGCCTTGAAACATCAGGCTTATACTTACAGATTGAAAGTCTGGCATTTTTGTAGTCACTTTAGCTATCTTTGTGTTAACTTTAGTTAAGAAATACTGTATTTTTGTTTCTTTTCATATTTAAACTTCTGAACTATGTCTTCCCAAAAGGAACCATGCTTCTTCTAGGGAAGTGGAAGGCATTGTTTTAGAATGTAAACTATTTTACAACCTTTATAGAGAAGAAATAGCTAGAATGTTTGAAAATCATTTTTGTCTTCAAATTCAGTCTTCAAACCACTACATACTAAAGTAAAATGTGCTTGGATCAACATTTACTTAAAAAAAATCTTAGAATAGCTTTCTTTTTAAGCCATCTTACCCTGTCTGCTTGCTTTTCCCAATTATTCATGTAAGAGTTTTACTGGGAAAGGAGTTGAGTGGAGATTGAAGTGACCAAATTTCTTTATATTCTCTGCTAGGATGGTTAGGAGGGATTTGGGAACTGTCTCAGCAGATGCTGCTGTTCAGAAAGAACCTGATGATACATGAAATGCATGAGCACTTAAAGTGGGATCTTAAAGAGCTGCAGCTGCTATAGAGTAAATAGATGTTTTTGATCACTTTTAGAAGTTACTCTGCTAAAAATAGTGAACCTGAATGAATTGATTCTTGAGACATCTCAAATGATTGCTCTCTTTTTTTTTTTCATTGTTCCTTCTGTAGTAAACCAAGCTGGAGAGACAGCTCTAGACACGGCAAAAAGGGTGAAGGCTGTCCAGTGTGAGGAGCTGGTAAGAACCAGGGTGGGGGGAGGCAAGGGCAGGATATTTACTTATTTGCTTAAGATTCCATCACCACTCTATCTCAGCCTTGGTATGGCTTTTGAATTTTTTTTTAATTTTTGAATATGAATACCAATTACCACAGACATTTGGGCTTCCTCACATCGGAAGCTCTTGGAAATTTCTATCAGGAGTACAAAACAACCACTGAAATATTAAAATTAAGACCTTTTAGGTCTGGATCTTTGTTTTACCTCTGCTTTGGCTTTTTCCAGTTTATCTAATGGAATAGATAGTTCAGAAATAGTGGAAGTCTTCTTAAAAGGAGAATCAAAACAAGCAAAATAAATCTCCTCAAGGGAGAAAGAAGCAAAAGTGTAATGTCTGGAATTCAGGGTATTAAAAATTTAAAAAGTCAACCACCAGCTTCTGTGGGATTGCGGGACTTTGTGCCTCTATTGAACATGATGAGAGCAAAAATGTTGTGGAGTTCAGTGAATATGAGTGCTCTTTACACTCAAGAAAATCACTGGAGTTCAAGAATAAAGGTGGTAGAGTTAAAGGACTTTCACAGGTACTCTTCTGAAGCAACTTAGCCAGGACTGAGGATCCTACATCAGACCAACAAGCTTGTTTGTTCCTAGCCCTCTGAGGTGCATCAGCATGTGTTTAGTAGCAAAGTGAGGTACTATTAAAAAGTTGTAAGTATTGTGGAAGTTTCACATTCAAGACAAAACCAGAAGGATTTACAGAACAGTTATGTGCTGTGTAATGAAATTTCTGAGAATTTTTTTGCCTCATTTTGTTGATCCTAAGAGAGTCTCTACTTTTTCCCTTCAGCTGGTAATTTGAATACCTCTCCTCTGACAATTGACAGTTCATGTCATGTATTAATTATTGCATAACCAAGAGAGCTTGTCATTCATAAACAATAACAATTCTTTGTATTTCTGGGGATGCAAGTCAACATTTCCCTAAGGTTGGTATGGTGGTAATTTTACTGACTTCTCAATTACTGCCATGTCTGCTGTGTAAGAAAGAACTCTTTCCAGTGTTTTGAGCATCCTTTCAGCTGAAAAACAGATGAGCTGTACAGCACACAATTGGTATGGATTGCTCTTTTCTTTGCACTATATATTTAATAAAGTAACATCTGCCACTGATGCGAGCTGACTGTTGTAAAACAAACAAGAACAAGGGCATGTTATCAGTGAGCTTCTCTAGCAGTTAATTGTTTTGATTATTTCAATTGAAATTCCACTAATACATCACTGATTATTTGGTTAACTATAATAGAACATTTATGCGCCTCTTTATTTTTGAAGAGGAAAATTATTTCCACATTTTTCTCAGAAGTGGCAATGAGATAAGGTTAAGGGTAAAAAAAAATATGAGAAAGCATATTGCTTAATGTGGGCAATAAAAAAAGTACTAAAATATCTAGATGTTTGCAATATGGTAGATGCACTAAGCTAATTTCTGCTGCATAGCTGGAGTCTTAACTGTGTAATTAAATTTCAGCTTAAGTGAGTTCACTAATACTTATATAACATTGAAAGTATTTTCTTCCAAATTTTATTTTGGGAAGGTGGTTAAAGGCTTTCCTGAATTAACTAGTACCAAGTAGACAACATTTCCAAGGATGTGAAGGAATAACTAATGATGGGAAATCTAAGCATTGATAAAGAGAATTTATCTCAAGATCAACAATTTTTTTTTTTCTTATTGTTGAAGTAGTAGATTTTTAAAGAATATGCTTAAGACACTTGGGCCTCACCCAGTGAGAGGGAGGGAAATATGTAAATAAAGGATAAATACCTTTTATTTTGATTTTAACACAAGGACTGTGATTTTGGAGGGGTAATGTTTGTTTGTACCAGAGTTGTTCAGGTTCTGCATTTTCCTCTCGGGAAGGAGGGCTGCAGAGGCATGCTGCTTTTCTGCCTATATGTTCTCTGTATCATCTTCTCAAATGCTTGCCAAACATGGGATCTTCTACCCATTTTGAGAACATTTTCCCTTCCTGCCTTTCAGCTGTTTTTCTATATTTGAAATAAACAAGGGTATGTGTGTATGAAATTGTTTAATTTTGTCTGGAAAAGTTTGAAACTCTAAATATTTAATTTATTGCTTGCTGTTACAACGCTAACTTTGTTGACACTGAAGTTACATTGAGTATTTTAGCAAGAATTGTTATTTTTTTTCTTTCAGCTTTCTCAAGCCAAAGCAGGAAAGCTGAACCCACATGTCCATGTGGAGTATGAATGGAATCTTCGTCAGGAAGAAATTGATGAAAGTGATGATGACTTGGACGATAAGGTCGGTGGAATTACTGATACCATTCCACAAAAACTGGCTAAATACCTTTCTGTGGAAACTAATGGAAATTAAAGACACACTTTAACCTTTGCTATCTTTTTCCAATAGATATTTATATTTAGGGGTGGGGGGAAGCTTAGTTTGAGTCCTGGATTAAAGAATGCTTAAGTGCTTTTTAAATAGAATTTGTCAACCTAGTTATTATGGACCTGAGTTTTAGAAGTTTTGCTTTGACAAGACGTACAATATAATATAAAAAAGTAACTATAGATCACTTTGTTGTCATTTTATCCCTTTCTGAATTCTAGGTTGTTAATTTTTGTCTGGAGGAAATCCAAAGCTTACATACTTATTTTCTCCATAAATTAATTAAAAACCTAGTTGAATCAATAACTGTAGTATTCAAAAACTGTGCTGTGCAATTCATTCTTGAGTAGAAAAGGAAGTAATGGGTAGACAAAACTTGAGGGCATAGGATAATTGCCATCCTGGAACATGTGAAAACTTAGCTTCAGTGTCCTACTTTAGCAAGCCAGTTAATTACTCTGTGCTCTGTTTCTGTAATAAATGGGAATACACCTCTCTTATGTGGGAGCTGTAGAAGGAAATGTGATCAACTTTTCATTATCTGTGAAAAATTCAGAAACCCAAATAATTTATGTATCCTCAAGGACAGTAAAGAACAAAATTATCTGTGTAAGGAGTCTCAGGAGGATGACTAATGCTGTACTGGAGAGAACAGGCTGCCTGAACCAGAGCTGCAGTGAAACAGATCATGCTCCATATGCAGTTATTAATATACAGCAGTTAAAAGTTGCTATGTAAAATTTCTTCAAAGACCAATTACATATGTTTGAAAGAGGAGATGTACAAATATATCTGAAGTGTCAGAAGTGGTTATTTTATTTTTCATACACATCACTGGGATAATACACTTGATCTTTCAGGATAACTGTAGTCTGAATAAATACCTATTTGAACTGAAAATTACTCATTCTAAAAACTTTACTAGAATTTTATGAATATGTGACTTAGTATATTATTCTTACAGCAGTAGACACATAATAAATCGATTTATTGATGCTGCAGTCTTTATTTTTCAGTTGCAGAGGAGAGAATTTTGAGGTTGGGTCTCTGAGAAAGGAAGAAATATTGTTTTATTTGTTCAATAAAGAAATTATGCTTATTTTCCCTAGAATGTTATGTTCTTTCCCAATCATGTTAACTGTATTTAGTATTTAGACAGCTGTGTAATATTTGGTTTTCTATTCACAGCCTAGTCCTATAAAAAAAGAAAGATCTCCAAGACCCCAAAGTTTTTGTCACTCTTCGAGCATTTCTCCCCAAGAGAAGTTGACTCACCCTGCATTTAGCACTCCTAGAGACAAGCAAAGACTCTCCTATGGAGCTTTCACCAATCAGATTTTTGCTTCTACAAGCACAGATTCTCCCACCTCTCCAACTGCAGATGCTCCTCCTCTTCCACCTAGAAATGCTGGCAAAGGTAAGTCTCTCTTCAGTCATTTTTCCACAGTTGCTCTTTGGCCAGGTGCATTACAAGGTTTCAAGACGTAGTGTGATTTTCTTATGACACTGATGCAATAAAATGGTACAGTGAATGTTCAAAACTTACTAAGCATTGTCCCTTTCTGGTTGGTTGGTGGTTTTTTCATGGACTCATTCATGACAACAGTGTATGTGAAAGGGTGAAAAAGCAAAAATACTCTTGAAATACTCTGAGGAAATGGGGTCAAGTTGCACCAGTAGGAGACTTAGGTCAGATACTAGGAAAAAAATTCTTCACAGGAAGGGTTGAAGTATTGAAGCAGGCTCCCCAAGCACGTGGTGGAATTAGTACCCCTGGAGGGGTTTAAAAGATGTGTAGATGTGGTGCTGAGGGCCACTGTTCAGTGGTGACCTGGAAGTGCTGAGTTAAGGGTTGAAGATGATAATCTTAATGGTCTCCTTCAAACAAAATGATTCTGTGATTTCTTAAGAAGAAATTATAAATTGCTGCACCTGGTTATCTTCCCCACATCCAGCTCCCAAACAGATTGTTTAAAAGAAAAAGAAATTCTCCACTTCCATGAGACACTGGGGAGACATCTTAATTTTGAAACCATCTCAATTATTTTTTCTTCTGTAGGAAAAAAGAAAATCTTTTAGAATTTATCTGCTGGCTTGAGATTAGAAGTAAGAGTGTGCATCACTTTTATAAAAGTTTATATGTTAAACTTACTAAATCCCTTTTGTTAGAAAAGCTCATTTTAATAGCTACCTATTTGATCTAAGGTTATATGAAAACATAGTGTTCTATTTTGCATCATTCCTTAAATAGCAAGAGTAAGAAGAGCTAAATTGGCTCTTGTCTTCTGTCCTCACCTGTCATCTGATCTTTGTCCCTGCTCTGCTGTGAAGCCCCAGCAGGTACCACACAACCTTAATTGCAAATCTGATGGGAGGGCAGTGTTGTTAACTAGTTTTGTAGAAATGTTAGGCAATGTTAAGCAAAGTTTTCTTAATTTTATCTGAAAGCTAATTGATTTAATGGTTCTGCCTATTTTTCTCATATGGGATGAACACAGAAGTCAGAGATGGTTTTTTATGTTATGAAATTAAGTTTGGATCTTCAGTACTTAGTTTGCATATTTTCCACTCTTTCACAGCTCCTAATGTTAGTTACGTAAACCCCAAGACACTTGTGGTTCCAGTCCACTGCTACTGCAGACACCATGTCATATAACCTACCTCTTCACCTGATCAGACTGTTTCTAGCCAAATTAGCTTATTTGCATTTACTAGTTATTTTGAGAAGCTGTTTGGTTGCATTGCTCATAGGATTAGAAAACTTCTCAAGTCCACTAAGTGACTTTGTTCACATAGCAGCCGTGTAGCTTTGGTGATTTTGCTGTCTTTGGTGTCTGTATCATGAGAGTAGTCATGCAGGTCTCCATTTCTGGTTTGTTAGACTAAACAAACTGAGGATATTTGACATTTTCTGATGGAATATTTTCATCTGTCATTCAAGTTGCCCTTTCATCATACTAGCCTTTCTCTCTACCTTTGCTGTTTAAATCTCCTTTCTTAAATTCAGGTGTAGGGACAGCATTAAAACCTTGCTGGTCCTGACGAAAATGCTACATCAAAACTTCCTTTTGTCCTGTTTTTTTAATGATTCCTACTGTGCCATATCAGATGTTACACAGACTCTACTACCATTTACAACTGGAGTCCTTAATTTATAGCACAAAGGCTTCCTTAGCATAGAATTTTAACATGGTCCATAATGCTTCTGTATTTAGTCTCATTGCATCAACCTTTGAGGTCATCCTCTTTCTTCTGAATGCTTTCAGGATTCTGTCATTTTCTTGCATATACTTAAAGATGGAAGTAAAACAAACTGAAGAAAGCTTTTAGTTCTATCTGTGCAAAATGTAACTCATAAGAACTTCAAAAATAAGAATAACAACACTTGTTAATGAAAATAATATTTTTAATACAAACTTTCCTTTGCAGTACCTGTTCTACCATTAACTGGAATACTGGTTCTTCCATATCTCATTAAGTGGTAAAAAAAAAAAGGGAGGTTTTTACACTAAACCCATCATTTTGAGTGGATGGTAATGGCTTTGCATGGTTTCACAAGTACACAATTTAATAGATACTAACTGCACAAAAGCTTGAGGACAGTGCACTGTGAACTGCAGACCTCTTCCAGTTACATACCAAAGATTTGAGATTATTTGGTTTGCTTACACATGAAAGGGTGATCCTTGTAATATGAAAAATTGATAAAAGATTACATCATCTACTGAAAGCCACTGCTCCCCAGCTAACAGGAGAAGAGAGAGCCCAACACAAGCAAAATTAAATTCTAGGTCAATATTCTTTTTTGGTTCTTGAGGAGAATGTTCCTCATGAAATGTGAACTTCACAATTGAATGAGAAACCATCATTAGGATGCCTATAGAAAAGAAATAGTTGGTTTACTTGCCAATCACAAAATACCTTTGATCTTCAAAACTAACTGCTCTGATTATTGCTTAAAGATACCAACCTAGCCTTGTGTAATTAAAAATACTACATGAGATGTGTTGATACTTGGTTTATATATATATATGTTATGCAAGTATTTAATAATTTTACTGACACATAATGCATAGCAGATCTTTGTACTGGTTCACCAGTTGTCTCCATAAACTGATTTAGATTCCAGCACATTTCCCACATTTGCTTTATTCAAAATATGATGTGACTTTATAGCTCTTTCTGAAAAGATTTTTTTTTCTGTGTTTGAACGTAAGTTATCTTGTATTTAATCCATCTAATAATTAGTGTATGACTTCTAAATTCATATTTATTCCATCCATGAAATTAATAGAGGAACAAATACTTGGAGTCTGAAAAGATATGCTGTTTATCATATCTTAACACCTTTTCCCTCTGTTGGTTGCCATGTGAACTTGGACAGCTATGAAGTGATAACACTTTTCAACTCTTCGATTATATGTGAAGATCTACTACTGTGAAATATATATCATATATATATGGTGTGTGAAATATATATATATATATATATATCATATAACCACATTTAACGAGGTAAATTTCATTTTGATAGAGAAGGAGTTTTCATTTCATGTTATTGGCAATTACATATTTTACTCGGTGTCTGAGGTGTTATTTTGGCGCTAAGCTCGCAGTGCTATTTTCAGGGCATTTTCTCCTCTCCGAGCCAGGTATGAGCGGGGCCGGCGGGGCCGGGCTGGTGCCGGCGGGGCCGGGCTGGTGCCGGCGGGGCCGGGCTGGTGCCGGCGGGGCCGGGCTGGTGCCGGCGGGGCCGGTGAGGCTGCGGTGCAGTGTGGCCAGGAGGGCACTAGGTGGTGGTAGGACAGAACCTCTGCCGCCTCGGCCATTCCCCCTGCAGACATTTTGGAAGCCAGTAATTCTTTTTAATGTGCCAGGACCAGAGAAAAGCTGTCCACTGTGGATGTTTTTCAACGTGCTTTAAAAATAATGCTACTGTTGCCAATGGATATTGAATATTTCTTGCTCCCCTCTCTACTCCTAGAAATATTCTGAGTTACTTAGGGTTTATAGAACAACCTTTGGTTGTTATTTATTGAAGCATATTAAAGAAATTATAATTTGCACAAGTCTTGGGGATTGTCAACCAAAATTTAGCATGAGAAAAGGTTGTTTTCTTTTTGCTGTCAATGCATGGTTTAAATGAGTTTCTTTCAGATCACAGAAGAAATTAAAATGAGAAAGGATGCAAACTGAGGAACAATCTTAGTAATTTGCAGTAATATTTGACTGCTTGCCAATTAATGGTTTTGTGAACTTGGAAGTAAATGGAGAGGAATAATTGCAAAATATAGAATTTGATTTACAGAAGTAAGCAATTAATGGAAAGCCAGGCTCAAAATACCTACTGGGGTTGTGGTTGAGAGATTCTCCGGAGCAGCAAAAGGCCTTCCAGGCTTGAAGCTGGAAGAGAATGGATTGAATCATTAACTCATTATGGGCAGTTTTAATAATCTTTTCTTTGCGTTTTAGAAGAAAGAGGGACATTGCCTGCTGAAAATATCTGGCAAATGTACACATGCTCATGGGATAATTGAAGTTACTTTTTTGAATGTTTAATATTTCACCTAAGGAATTTTAGCAAATATTATTCTTCACTGATTTAAAATTTTTTGTGACATAGAGATTTGGGAAGGAATGCAGACTTGGGTCATTTTCAGTCTGCCTACAGAGACTGGTAATAATTATTTTGAAGGGGCAGCTCTAGTTCAGTGTGCAGGTTTGGGTATGTGCAGATTAAAATGAAGGCTGTTCGGATAGGCTAGGCTTTCAAAAATAGGCAAGTTGGTTCAAAGTGCTACAAAGTTTGTGAGGATAGATTTGAAATTTAATGTATAAATAAACTTTGCTTTTAAAAATGGTATGTCAGTTTTCTGCATTTATCCAGTCTGTGATGACAAAGCTCTCTTATGTGCAGAATTTATTGCAAGTTCATGATTGCAGTGAATGCAGAAACTTGGTTAGATTTAAACCAAAACAAAAACCCAACTAAATAAACACAAAACCAAAACTAACATGAACAAAAAAAAAAATCAACCCAAACCCCAGTGAAACCCTTAGAGCTGTTCTAACCTAATGCAACACTAATTCAGATAAGTGTCACAAGTCATCTCTTCTGGTGGTAGTGGCAGTTGACTTGAGCAGCTGTCCCCTCACTGCATGTTTGTGCCCTGTGCTGCCTGCTTCTTGGACTTCTTAAAGACATTTTGGAAGGTGGCTGGTGAAGCTGATTAGGGAAATTTCTTATCTTCCCTCTGGATTATTTTGTTTTCTAATCTGTGTCTATTCCCACATCCTATAAAACATGCATTGTATTCAATACTGCTTGTGCCAACATTGAAGCAGGGGGAGAGGGAGGGTTTCAGAGTAGAGCTGGCTGCATAAACTCTTACAAGCAATGATTCCATTAAATAGCTAGTCTTGGCCTCAGAAAGGGCTTCTCTCATGTTTATTTACTACATACTCCATACAGCAATTAGCATTGCTCTAAGAATGCATGTTCTGATGTTTTGAAGCTACTGAGAAAAAAAAAAAGTGTGGGGAGAATAACTGTAGAAAAAAATGACTACATTTATAATCTGTAATTTCAAAATGTAAGGAAAATATGTAGATTTCCTCACCTCCCATCAGTTTATTAACAGAATTTGTATGGGATGCTCTGGTGGGGTGGGGGGAATAAATTCCCCACATAATACAATATGTAAAAAGCTATTTAATTCTGGTATAAATGAATAGTAATTGTAATACCACATGCTAAATATTACTTCAAGATTGCTTGGTTGTTGGTGGTTTTTGTTTTTCTTTTTATACAATGCCTAATATTAGAAATCCTTGAGAGATTATCCTGTGTTTTTGCAACATAAATACACGTGTCATTTTATTGTCAAGTTGCTTATATTCCCACAGCTATGATGGTGAAAATGTGGTGAACGTGTCATTTAATCTGAGCAGTGTTTTGGCATGGCTTGTCTTTTTATTTTGGTCTTTTGCTGCACTTCACTGTGGGTCTGACTGTGAATTTTTCAGTGCTGCTTTGACATTTATGCACATGTATTTGTAAGAAGGTTGTTTGTTATTTTGCAGGCCCACCTTCAACCCTCCCTCTAAGCACTCAAACCTCTAGTGGCAGCTCCACTCTTTCCAAGAAGAGACCACCTCCCCCACCCCCAGGACACAAAAGAACCCTCTCTGACCCACCAAGCCCACTACCTCATGGACCCCAGAATAAGGGCCCAATTCCTTGGGGTGAGTTTTGAAACACAAAACAAAAGGGCAGGGGAAAAAACCTTTATGATGGATGATACATGATCTTTGGTGTCTTTTTACCTGGTGCTTGCTTTCTGATGATTGCAGCTTGATGTAATGTCAGCTCAGATAAATCTGCAGTTCTGTCACTCTGGCTTCCAGGCTTCTGGATCTGAGCCTCACTTGAGAAAACGAAAGTATTCCCTGTTCCCCTGGGGCCCAGTTTAATCTCCTCTGCTGCCTCCCTCTCTCTACCTTAGCTGCCCAGGCTACCCTCACCCTGTCCCCCCTCATTGCTGCATCTACACTGCATCTGCTTCCTCACCCCTACTCCTGTTCTGATTAGGTTATTAATCTAGATGGATCTTGATCAGGGGCAGAGACCTCATTGAATCTGTGCAGTTTTCCTGATGGCCAGAATTGCTCATTTCCTTGGGCTCTATGCCACATCTCTCCTGTCAAGAGTTACCACCTAGCTGGTGGGAATGTGTTCTTTGTGGCTTTGGGCTTTGTGATGTTGTCTGTACACATGCAAAGGCTGATAGGTTTGCATCTTTCTACCTGCAGAAAATATTCAGAAACAGCACTTTAGTGGTTTTTTTAACAGGATACCTTTCTGACAGAAGCTTTTGAGAAACTATTTTCCAGACTACTCTAATTCTTCCTCTTCTCCATAAACATTCCTCTATGCAGGCAACTTCTCCCAGTAACTATAAATCTCAGAACCATGTAATTTTCTATAATTTTATTCTTGGTGGCAGTATTACCATAAATCTGTAAACTTTTGAGCTAGAATCCAAGGCTTACATAGTATGGGTTCATCCATGCACCATTTATGCCTTAGGAGTATCTTCTCTCCCTGTTCTATTATAAACACAAAATTACTAACCAAAAGAATTTGCAAGCCAGAAGTACCTTTTTTTTTTTCTTCTTTTTTTTTTAGAAAATTGAGTTAAATGTGGTAAATCATGGAATACTCATGTAGAAGATGTGATTTAATCTAGGATTTAATATGAAGAGAAGTAAAGGGTCCAATGAAAAGCCAAGTCCTTTTCTCAAGAAATACAGATAATGGCAACCTTTTCAGTTCTCTACTTCAAAGATATGGATATGGAAAAAAAACCTGTTTCCCCTGCTCTGGAGTAACAGCCCTATACTATTTCAAAGGTAGTAAAGGTTTTTTGAAGAGCTTGGACTTACAACATTTTTAAAAGCCCAAATGTTGAACTCCAAACCAGTACCTAAAACTGTATACTAGAATACTCCAGAATCTAACACTATTCAAATGAAAAGTGTGGTAGGATCAGATGCTAAGCATGTGCCAGCTTTTGTTTAAAAATATAAACAACAGATAACAGACAACAGATAAAGTAAAATAAAAAGATAAGAAAGGTGTAGGTGTGAAGTTGAAGAAGCTTGTAGCAGTAAGAATACATTTGCAGAGCTGGGCCAGAGAAAAGCTCTGCTCATTCTGCCTCTACAGTGCAGCCTAGACTTCAGTGGTTGGAACTGGGGCTTCTTCTTCCCTTTTTCTTAGCTGACATCTGTACAAAACTTGTTTCAAAGTCCATTTGGATTTTAAGCACGTATGAAGTTTGGTGTTTATAAAAGAGAGATTCTTGTGTCTGCCTTTGTGTTTTTGGTTTAAGAATATTGTCAGATGTTCACTGCTTTCCCTTTCAGAAGCTTTTCTCTGTGTTGTTACTTTTTTTTATGTTGAATTTCAGCATTTGTTTTCTAATCTGTGCATTAATTGACATTTCAAGCAGAGCAATCCTTAGCTTATGTCTAAGCAAATTAAGTTACTATTCAAAGATGTTCTAAAAATGTCATTTGGATTATTTTGGATTTCTATAGCGACCGAGAGATGTTTTTCCTTGCTTTATCCACAGGAACTGCATGTGACGGGTTTGCTGTTTGCCTTACCTTTTATTTTTCTTTTTACCTTTTTTATTTTTTCCCCACTTTAAAATATAAACCTATTTTTAGCAAGGCCTCAGCATGAGCCTGTTCTGCAGTTTCATTCAGACGTCAGTGCATTAAGAATGGTATCTAGGCAGATATTCTTTAACATGGGAAGTATTTTGTGGTTTTGGATCATTAAATGTCACTTGACATCTATTTAAGTGACAGAATTTATTAATGGTTGTTGAAGTTGGTTCTAAGATTGTTTGGACAAGCTGTACTAGAAAAGGGAGGGGGGAATGATAAATGCACTAAAACTAAGTTGTCATTATAATTGTAGCTTGGGAATGGTGATGGTTAATGAAAGTGAAGCTTTTTACTGTAGGAGCTCATAAGCATTTGGGTTTGGATTTTGCTGCCTTTTGACAGAATTGAGTGTACCCACAGTTTACCTATGGTTAATGTTCAGACCAACATAGTCTTTACATTCACAGAGATACATCAGCAAAGGCCATTCTTTCTGCAGGGTAAAATACCAATCCTTAGAAACCTTATGTTTTGTGAATAAAATCAAATTCATAGTGGTTTTAAGAAGATGTGCCTTATAATGCAAAATGTAAACATCTGCAGTGAATGTATTTGATACTGGGCTGCAATATCTCCTTTCCAGAGAAAATGGAAACACTATATTCAAAACAAATGCCCTACAGCAGTAACTGCTCAATGTCATTCAATCTTTTCTTGCCAGCAGATGAGCTACCACTTACTTGTTTTAAAATGTGTTAGGTGAAACTTCAAGTTGAACTATTACAGTCCCTGCTGCTTCTCAGTTACAAAATTGTTAATAATGAATCTTTAGGCATGTTGTGTAGAGGATACTTGGAGGAATGTGTACTTCACTTTAACTTGTATCTTCTGCTGACTGTATTTCAGTATTATAAGGATTTTTTAATTACTTTTTATTTATTGTTTTAATTGTGCTTTTTTTCACCTCAGGTAATGATTTGGGCCCACCTTCAACTAAGGCTGCGAACAAGTTTGAGGGGATGTCTCAGCAATCAAGGTAAAATCTGTGTATATGAAAGCAAAGATGAAAATTATCTAACTAATTTGTAAATTAGAAAAAAAAATTGCCTTTCCTATGAAGTGAAATCCTAGTTGTGTTTCTTCATTAGTTTTCTGCATGCATTACTACCATACAAATACTTTGGCTTCACTGAGTCTCCTACACTTTGTTCATAGCTGCCCATGCACAATTCATCCTTTGAGCAGGATGGACAGAACAAGTTGTACCAGAATCCATCTACTGCTCCCACAGAAGTTCTGTCTGAGCTGGGGAACGTTGCCTCAGCCTGCAGTCCAGCAGGACAAAAGTTTGATTTTCATGTCTCCTGGCATTTAATTTTATCTTCTCCAGTGTGAGGTCTCATGCCTGTAGCTGCAGAAGTGTCACTCTGGGTACAGGCTGGCATCTGTGATAGCTCTAAAAGAGAGAGGATTCATCTGAGTCTTCCAGCTTAACTACTTTCCAGTCTGTTGAGCTTATGTGCTGACACACAGTCTGTAGTAGCAAACTGCCTTTAGCTTGTAGTTCATCAGGTCAGTCCATTACACTGTCTTTTTCAATAGCTGCAGTGGTAAGGATAGCCATACATTTCTGTCACTTGGTGTTTGTTACCCCTGAATCTGCTGTGATTCCAGGGTCCTGAGGTTCCAAGCATGGTAACTCTAATTAGCATGTGCCTCGGGCAGCACAGAGGGGACCTCGCGTGACCAGGCCCTGACTGGAGATGGGTGTGTAACCTCACATCAGGGTGCAACACGTGTGGGTGGAGTTTCTGGATGCTCCTCAGTCTGACAGGGCAGGCAGTGGACATGTCCTTGGTAGCACAGCTGACTTGCCATGTTTGTTAAATCCATCCAGGTAGCATTGGGTCATTAGGGAAAAAGTGGTGAAGTTCTATGGAACAAAGAGCTGGTGCTGTGCTAGATACTTGTAAGAGAAGAACACAGCTGTACCACAGGCTGGCAGAGTAAAGCATGTTGTTTTCCCATGTTCATCAGTGTTGCCTTGGAGTAGCAGAAGCTTTGTCTCCTAACAGAGCAGCAGTTTGTATGCAAAATATCATACTGATGCAGGAAGCTAATAATTTACATCTGTTGATTTAGCACTGGGACTGCAAAGACTGCACTTGGCCCTAGAGTTCTTCCCAAACTACCTCAGAAAGGTAAGAGTTCTCTTTGTGAGTATTCTCATAACAGTATCTTAATGTCTGTGAAACTAGAAAATTGTTTTAAACATTTTTATCTTTTCAGAAAAAGTTTTATTTCTAAAATGCCACAAATCATGAAAGCTTAGCAAAATGGAAGATTTTTATTACACTAAGAAAATAATTAGACCCAAGGGACATAAGGAGGAAAAAAAAAAAAGTCAAGTCATAAATTATTTGAAGCAGAAGAGCCCTCAGGAGTCAGCTGGTCCAATCCACCACTCAGAGCAGGGGCAGCTTTTTGACAGGTTGCACAAGGCCATGTCCAGTTGCATTTTGAGCATCTCCATGGATAACCTCTCTGGGCTTCCATTTCTATTTTTTACCACTCTTGTTGATCAATTGATTTTCTTTTTTCTTTCTAATAGCCCTAAGTCCAATTTCTTGAAGCAAGTTGTGTCCATTGCCATGTTTTGGCAACAGGAGATGGTTCCTTCCAGGCAGCATGTGTGCTTTTATTGTGGGTCATAACTTTTTTCCCCACCTGCCCCCCTACATCTGTATTTAATATAGGATTGCTTGGTTTAGGGCTTGGGAGGGGTTGTGGTGTTCGTAGTGCTTTGTTTTTGAGGTAGATTTCAGTCAAGTTTTCTTAAGGAACTTAGTACTAGAATCAATACATGACACTGAGGAAAAACTATTTGAAATGTTATTTTCAGTTTCCTTCCATAAAATTTGCAAGATACACCATTTTAAAAACTTTTCATCTTTACTGAACTGTAAATATTTATAATAAGTTTTATTTAGTTTAGTATGAATGTCTACATACAATTGTTTAGTCATTGTATAGACGTTGTATAGACATACATGCTTGCACGTTAAGATTTTAAAGGTACTAATCCTGAGATTTGGGGTTGGGTTTTTTTAATATGGCATTTGTCTGTATATATTAATTTTTGTCATTAAAAAGAATTTTCATTACAGTCATGTCAGTGGCTTGATAGGTTGTTTTGCAAAAATACATCTTTTCTTATATTTAATATTTTTTGATTTAGGTCCAAAAATCAATCACTTTATAGATTAAAGTACTTAAGGTGAAATAAATTGACACCTAGTAGCTGTTGGATTAAGCACTTGTGGCCTCCAGGAGGAGCAGTGAAATGAGACCTCAGTGAAAAGAAGGTTAAGTAAAGATGGATCACCTTGCATTTGGCATAGACTAGGGGATCTTGGTAGTTATTGGTGAACATGTGTTCGTTTACACAACTGCAGTTCTGATACCTGCCTGAGTTCTTGAATATGAAAATGAGGTTGTAAAAAAAAGCTTTGTTATTCTCTTTGTTTTAGTGGCACTAAGAAAAATAGAAACCAGTCATCATCTTTCAATAGATAAATCCCATCATCACACGGAAATGTTTCAGAAGCCCTCACTGTCCATCGATATACCACAGAAACCACAGCCTGGAGACTTGCCCCCAAAGCCTCTGCCTCTGGAATTAACTCAGAAACCTCAAGTGGGAGATTTACCCCCAAAACCTGGAGAACTACCCCCAAAGCCTCAGCTAGGAGACTTGCCACCAAAACCACAACTTGGAGACTTACCTCCAAAGCCACAAATGAAGGACCTTCCTCCAAAACCTCAGCTGGGAGAGTTGTTGGCTAAAAGTCAAGGTGGAGAAGCATCACCAAAGCCTCAGCCCTCAGAGGCAAATCAAAAATCTCACTCCTTTGATCTTTCTCCAAATGTGCAATCCAGAGACGCCGTCCAAAGGCAAGCATCTGAAGAGTCTAATGATGTAACACACACCCTGCCAGAAACGCCTGTGCCACTTCCCAGGAAAATTAATATGGTAAGTAGTATTCCAGCTAGTTGAAAATATCCCTGGAAAGCTTTGAAGATACTGTCAGACTATCTGTGTAACAAGAACAAAAGAAAGAAAAACAAAGCAGCCCAACCACAGCACCCTTGAGTTAGACACACACAAAGCAACATAACCTTATGGGCTAAGGTGGAGAATGAGGAGCTCTTTGTGTGCTCCCAAGCAGCTGCAGCAAGTGCTGAGGGTTTCCAAGGCCTCTTGCCTGCTGACACAAATGCTGGTAACATAACAGCAATAGTCTTTGAGGCATGACAGTGTATTTAGGTTTATTAGGGAACTTGGGGATTTTTACCTCTGCCAGTCATACTCCTAAATTGATTGGTAGTTTGCTGTCATGCCTTGGATTGCTGCAATATTGATATATTTAATTTTTGTTAGCTTTAAGAGGGCATGTTGACACCTATTGTGAGTAGATAAAAAATTTAAAGTCAGCTGTGACAAGCTAGTAAATTTTCATGTTGGCATTTAATGTCAGCGTAATGAAGTGGTTAACAAAGGTTCATATATATTGCTGAAGTGGCAAAATTGACATTTCTGGATGGTGTGTAGTAGCAGAGCTGGAACTATAACCAGACTCCAAGTCGTCTTGTTCAACCCCAATTCATCTTGCTGTTCATCTTGCTAACCAGTGCAATTTCCATCCAACAGAGGATTCTTCATGCATATGTATATTTAAATAATTTTATGAAACTCTAGAGCTCTCTTAAGATTTCAATCATTAAGAATACATCAAAAAGGAGATGGTTTTGCTTGTTAAATTGGCTATGCAAAGCACTTCTGTGAAAGGAAGTAAGATTTCTGTTCTTATAGTGCAAGCAGAGGATGAGTTAGTTTCTCTCTTGTGCTTGTCTCAGTACACTTTCACTGAAGCCAGGGCTCTGCTTGGCTTCTGTCTGTAAGCTCCTGTCTAAACTGAGAATAACAGAGTTGGGCTTCCTGGATGTTCTGGAGATTAAATAGCACAGGGATCTGATCAAAAGGCATCTTCAACTACAATTTGTTTACTTACCTACTCTAAAATATACATAGGCAAATTATGCTGGACATTCACAACTATTTGTCACTTTGTTAAAGAAGGAAAGCAAGCACATAGAGGATTCATTGTTTGGTTTGTTGAGTTTGATTGTTTGGGTTTTTTTAACCTCTTATACTCCATACAGAAACTTCTGAGGAAAAACTCAATGGTCTTAAAATTCAGCCACTTTCACATGTACAGTAAATTAAATAGTTCTCCTGTTCTCTTGTTCACTGCAGTCTGGTTTTGCTCAAGTAATAATGTGCAAGAATTCCTCTTAAATGTCTCTTGCCTTCATTTTCATCCTTTGGCTATTTCCTTTCCACACAAACTGGTGAAATGCTACATCCCAGTGCAGCAGAAAGACCTGTGACAGCAGCCACTGGTACCTGTGGGTTCTTCATTCTTGTGTTTGACTAATTAGCCAATAAACAGATGAGCATAATTTTTTTTTTTAATTGGAAGTTATAGAAAAATTTCAGTTCAGAATTATTAGGTAAAAAATACCAATGCTGTTAATATGCAAGAACTTGAAAGATATTTTTAGAGAAATTAAACTTGCTCAGTCCTTCTGAGGAAAAAAAAAGAGCACTTGAGTGTTCTTGTGTGTGTGCTTTCTGAAAGGAGATAAAATAATACTTTTTAAACAACAAACAAAAAAATGTGTAATATAATTAGGAGCATGGAGGGATTATTAATGAGCACAGCAGCTGATTATTATTCATTTTAAGCAAAAAGTCTCTTTATATGGACTAATATTAGATACAAGGGTTTGGTGTAGGGGTGGTGGTATTTATTTCTATTCCTTTATGCACCACTGCCCCAAACTGTGTCCTGGAAAATACATATCTTCAGATCCATCCTTTTTTAAACCTTCACAAAATTAAACACACCTCAGGCTTTAGTTCTGCTTCTTGCCGCTGTCCTAAGTGGAAGGGAGTATTAAAGTGTCATCTGTGGCACTAATCTGAAGGAACCAGGAGCAACTGCCATCATTTCTCACTGTCTCTCACCAGCTGAGTTGCATGCAGCTCTCTTAGTTTAGAGGGATTTGACTTTCTTTAGTTTCCTTATGGAAGAGAAGCATTTTTTATCTGGAGTAGTTCCTTCATCACTGGAGGCTTGATCAGAAGTGCTCTTGGTTTGTGACACTTCTCTGGAGTTGAAAACTGGGACTGGCCCCAAATACCCATTAATATTGAATTCCAGTCCCTAGTGATAGTTGAGATTTTTGTTCAAATTATATGAATTTATTTTTTTTTTTTTTAAAAAATGAAGCATTCTTTGAAGTAG